>JABUQX010110999.1:45000-52500 GCA_015478945.1 Trachelipus rathkii
CTTCTGTTATTAATATTTTTAATAAAAGTTGAAATTTTCGAACAAAATCATGTTAAAATCATGGTGCTACAGTGTTTTCCAAGAAAAGTTTAATGATTACAAAGAATGTAATTCAATTTCATAAGGGTTTATACGATATAAAATCTCTTTAATGCATAAATTGAATGAATATAGCAGAAACTTTTAAAGTTTACTCCTATCATTTAAACGTCACTGTATTTTTTTATAACACAGAATATCTTTCACAGAATAAGTATAAATGGTGGAGTTGTCTTTATGCACACAGTATTTGATCTTGTGTTCGGCCAAAGAAGAGATATGAGCCAAGTCAATGTTGTTGCCACAAATTTTTTCACTATCAACATAGAGTTTCCTAAAAGTATATAAAGAAGTTACATCTATACCTCACTGTTATTTACTCTGCGAGCTTCACCAAGAACACACACAGAGTGTTGCTGCGTACAAATATCTTACCTACCGAATGCTGAGACGGTATACATACTGAACATGAGTAACTCTAGTTCGGCAAATTTTTACCTCTTATGAAGAAAATTTAAAAACCAAAGAAACTAAGGAAAAACGTAAGCTGAAATCTGTGATGATGGAAATTTGTTCACTGTATACTGGCCGACGTATGCCTAAATCTTATAAAAGGAAATGTTTCTCTTTAAAACAGACCTCAGAAGTGAAGTTTGCGTCGTCATAGAAACATCATTAAAAAACTTGCAGGTAACGTAAGAAAACTTACAATAAAAAGAAGCTATTACAAAAAGGTGGGAGGTGTGTTCCAACCTTTACTCTTTGATAACCAAAGTGGAATTTGCTCAATAATGAAGACAGGTGGTGGTTTACCCTACCAACAAAATTAATGAGGATGAAATTTATAATACAGGTCTCTACCTCAACCAACAACAACAGCAAAACAGCAACAGCAAACAACAAATGACAGCAACAACAACAACAGACAACAACAACAAATCAAACAACAACAACAACAACAACAACAACAACAAACAACAAACAACAACAACAACAAAACAACAACAAACACACAACAACAACAACCACAACAAACAACAACAACAACAACACAACAACAACAACAACATCAACAACAACAACACAACAACAAAAACAACAACAACAACAACACAACAACACAACAACAACAACAACACAACAACACAACAACAACAACACACGAATACACGACAACACAACAACACACAACAACAACAACAACAACAAACAACAAAACAACACAGCAACAACAACAACCAACACACAACACAACCTCTATCAAACCCTCAATAGCCTCAACCTGTGTAATAGCCCTTAGCACAGTTGCTGCCAACACACCTTTGAGGTTTATAATGATCCGAAAGTTGAGGCAGTATAATAATTATCGAGATGAATTGTGTGCAATATTAAACTCTGATATGTTAACATTCTGAAAAAAGAATCCTATATCAAAACACTTTACAAAATTAGTAGATCTAAAAGCTTTAGGTAAATTTCCACAATATGGAAGATTTCAGCTCTAGCATCAGATCCTAAGATTGAAGGAAAAGAGAAGATAATTTTAAACATGTACTGGAGGAAAGCTTGCAATGAGAGGTATAATTTCGCTAACATTTATATAATATTTAAAAGACCAGATTTCATGAAACGATATAGGGGTCAAATCATTATTGACGGAGAAACACTTGACGGTTCGAATATTTGTTGATCTAAAATCTGATCTTTCGCGTGATTGAAAGAAGGATCCTGTAACAGGCTGGAACAGGAAACAAACATGGGAACTTTCATGAACTATTATTTTCCGAGAACTTTAATCCAGAATATAGCAAGAATGCCAGGATATGGATAATATTTCCATGTCCCCCTAGGCCAGATGCGGTTCCTTCCGTCTTCTGTTTGCATCGGAAATAGATTAAAGACGTTAACCAGAAAACATCCCGTCAGCATCAGGTAGATTTCAGAAAAAAAACCATACATGTTTCAAAAAATGATTATAATCCTATTATTATTGGTAAGCTTTTCAACAGATTGTATTGTTTTCCAATTTTAAAAAACTCTCTTATATTAACCATGTATACATTAACTATGCTTGTAATTTAAAATTAGCATATACAAAGAATTTTTTGATATTATTTTTGTAATTAAAAAATAAAATATTCATATAGGCCTTCGGTTTTTATACCCCCCTTACAGTATAAATTAATATGTTTTTATTGTTAATATCATTGTGAATCATGGAGGCTAAGGAAACGGTCGATAAATATTACTTTGATGTAAAACAACCTTACACTTACGGTGGCTTTTTTCAAGAAAATTCAATCAAAGTTTCCTCATATTATAAAAAAGATTTGAAAAAATATTTTAGAGGTGAAGATGCCTTTTACCGCTGTAATAACCTATTACGAAAAAAATTTCCGTACACGAAAACATAGCCTCCCCATTTAGATAAGTGTCTGGCAAACTAGACTTTGCTGAATGATAAAATATAACAAAATGAAGGGTATCAGTACATGCTTTTTGTGATAGATGTATATCCAGATACTTATGGTTAAGGGCTTTTAAAGATAAAAAGTCCAAAAACTGTTGCTGCAGCTGTAAGAGAAATTGTAAATTGAAGATGGCAGATATCCTCAAAGGATGTGGACAGATAAGGGTGCAGAACATTTTTTAGGTAAAGAAAGGTTTCAGAATAGTCCATGGAAAGTATGATATCGGGTATTCAATACGTTCTCGTTAATAAAGCTGCGATAGTTGAGAAAGAGTAACAAAGAACTATAAAAGAAAGAATGCATAGGTATCTCCTAGAAGAATACATTTTAAATATTTCGAATATCTACCAGAACGGGCTTACTCATGATAATTAGGTCTTTATCATAGAATCACTTAAGAATACTCCTGTAGAAAATGGTAAAGACAAAACCTTCTCTATCTAGTAACACAGTGAGCAAAATAAAAGATAACACAGGAGTTATGTGAGAGTGTCTAGAATTGATGAAAATTTCAGAAAAAGGTAAGAAGCTGGATGGTCAAGAGAAGTTTTTATAAAGTAGATACCATCAGAGAATTTCCGAGAGACAGGTTAAAATTATACTATCTTGAGGATTTAGATTTTGAAAAAATACAGAAAATACGATTTAATCCTAAAAGTCACGAAAATAAAATAGAAAAAATAATAGGATCTAAAGGAAAAGGTAAAAATAAACAGTATCTTGTCAAATGGGCTGGATACCCTATGAAGTTTAATAGTTATATAAATGATAGTGAAATTAAGAAACATTGATCAGTTTACTTTGTGCAACATGGAGTTTAGTGAAAGATCATTTCTCCTTTAACTTCCTTCAATCGCTTCTATGGACCTACATCCTGAAAATAAATATCAGACTTTACTACAGAGTTATTGAACCCTATAAAACTCGAAAGAGAAATGTATGAAGTAGGGTTATGCGAAATGATATTGGATGCGCATATCGAGAATATACCTGATTCACATACAGCGTTTGTAGTATTTAGAAGTGTTGAGAATGCTAAAAACATATTAAAAATTAACACAGATATATAAGGATTGTCAAGAGAACCGACAGAGAATATTTCTTTGAAAGATATTTAATAAACCATGGTCTCTATAAATCTCTTACTGATGTGTTTATAGACTTAAACAAACAATTTGGATCAAACCGTATATGTAAAGATTTAGTATTTCTAGTTAATAAAGCAGTCAACGAAGGCAACGTGCTAATCACTTTTAAGTTCAAAGCTCGAGTAAACTTGAAAGATAGAAGTTTATTAATTTCCCACACTTCAGATTGGTTTCGTAAATGTAATTACTTACGTGATGACACAATATTGAGAATTAACGATATCCCCTCATCTCTAAATGAATTAATACGTTATATCCCTACTATGGAAGAGTATATAGATAGGATTATAGCAAAAAGCAACAAAGATGACTCATTGCAATTTGTATGTGATCCTTCAAAGATGTTACATGACCCTGGCGAAGCATATGTTTACACTGATATTGTAGAGCCCCAGTATGTTGGAAACATTAAAGCACAATTACTAAGAGTGATATATTTTCCTAAAGATATCAGTTATAAGTTTTCCTAGTGTGCATTATATACATTTGAATAATCCTCAACTTAGAACCATATGGATGTATATAAGAGATGTCGAAGGGAACCCTTATCCATTCACAGGTGGAACAGCCGTGCGTAAAGTACATATACGAAAGAAGCTCCATTAGTATATAAAGTCTAACTCGTAAATAATGTGCATCGTGAATCGAGGCACTAAAAAATCCATGAGCTACCGAAGCATCATTTCTATTTAACACGCCTACCTGCTTCCTCGGCTCTATGGATTCTACATTCCGTGAAATAAATATCTGAAATTTAGATACAGATATTGAATCCCTGATAACTCCTCGAACGAGAGAATGTTTGAAGGGCAGGATAAGTGAAATGAATTCCTTGAAATGCGTCTAAGAGAATGTGATACAGTCCCACAGGGTGCATTCAATGATTTTATCAGGAGTATTGGTTTTGCTAAAAAACAACTTTGGAATGCAACCAGCCCGTTTACATATACAAGAAACAGTGTGGTAATCGAATATTACAATTGAAGGTTTACTATAAAGGCGAGGGTTTATCAAGCTCTCTTGGATGTCCTTTAGATACTTAAACTCACAAATTCATAGTAAGTCGAATATATTCAAGACCTGATATTTCGTACTAATAACGCAAAGGGGGAGGGTAATGCACTGGTGTCTTTAAAGATATAGGCGTCCCTGTAAATTTAATGATTTAAACGAAACATTCCAGTTCAACCCTATGCAATGGTGGCGTAAATGTGTTCGTTCTTACAGATTAACCGCTTCCGAAGAGGGTGAACCGAACCACAATCTAGCCATTTTTACCTTTCTATTTCATTACCCATGCTGACTGCTCGACGATCATTAATCAGCAATCTTCCAAAAAACAACTTTTCTAATTCATTACATTTCGTATGTGATCCTGATAAGTTGTTACAAGATCCTGGGATGGCCTATGTTTATACAGGATGATTTATAGACGCATCGCCAGTTTGTGGAATATTAAAGCTTCTTTGTCATTAGAGTAGTTCATTTTCCTAAAGATTTGCACAATTATGACATTTTCCTAAATGTTTACTAGTTTGCCGCGTGGGTAGCGCTGCACGCAGAGTTTCATTCGTTCTGTCTGCCTTGTTTTTTATTTATATCAAAGACGTTGAAGGTAACCATACCATTCACGTTGGGACAGCAGTAATGTAAGTACAAATAAGAAGGAAGCTCCGTTAATAATTAATAAAAATAATAATGAAATGAAGAGGGGATAGTGTAGAGGTAGTTTTTTTCTTTCGTGGTTTAGAACTGCTATCCTCTTGTTGTTAAAGATCAAGCCCGGCTAATATACTCGCTAAAAAAGCGAGCTAGGAACAGATATAGACACTATCCAGGATATTATGGATGGTGTCGACCCTCTTACGGCTGTAAAACGGCGACTAGCTAGCTGATGCTTCAGACGAAATGTTAGATGATGTTAAAGGAAAAATACGATGCAAGATGACTGGTCAAGGTGTAGGTCGCCGTAAAAAAAACTGTAAAGAGGAATATGAAAGGACCATTAAAAAAAATGTATTGACGTGTTCGATCTCTAATAACAGTAGTGATAAGTGGAAACTTTTACATAAATAATAATAGCATGCATCTATTTCGTATATATGAAATGCTTAAACATAGCTCTTCCTTATTATACGTCAAGCGATTGCAGCAGCAAGATGCATTTCCTCCATCCCTCTAGCCCAGACTGTTGTAAGAGTGAATTGGATCTCTTTTCCGTGAATCCTACACAGATCAGTGTAAGTGAATCCAATTTTATTAGTATTAACCCTGTTCACGCAATCACCAATACGGATGTACCTCTCGAATCGATATACCAGGCACTTCTGACCAGTATCTTGATCCTTCGAATGTATTTTTACATTTGAAGGCTAAGTTAGTAAATGAAGATGGGTCAGATCTCACAGGCATCGAATACATAGTGTGCACCGAGACAAATTTCATGTATACGTGCTTTAATCAACTTGAAGTGTTTTTAAATGAAACATCTCTAGGAGCATCAGCTGCAAGTTACCCTTATCGAAGTTATATTGAAACTTTACTAAATTATTCTCAAGATGCTAAGGAGTCTCATCTGAAGTCATGTGGATATTACAATTTTAAAAGATGTAGAGAAACATAGGAACAACGTGGCTAAATCTAAAAATAACACGTACAAATATTACGATCGTGTGAACGGTGATATATTCTCACAGGAAAGACTTATTCTACCATCAGTGGACACTCGTATCAGGTTAACTAGATCTACACCTCAATTTGCGCTTAATGTCCATAGCAGTTTCGGAGCCACAACTACCGCGCCAAGACCTATTTTCAAATTACTGGACGCTTATCTTTATGTACGTAAAGTGCAATTATCCCCCATTAAACAAATGGAAATCAAGAAATCTCTTTTGAACGATACAGCAAAATATCCAATCAGGAGAATTGAGACTGAAAATTTTAACTTTACCTAAGGATTGTCGAGTATTAATATACCTAACATCGTCAATGGTTTGCCTTACCCAGAAAGTAATAATAAAAGGGATCGTAGAACCGAGGCTTATTCTGGAACTATGGAAAGTCCTGCATTTAAATTTCCCATTTCGACTTAGAGTTCAGTTGCAATGTGACATGGTCAGCCATATGGTCCGTGATATGAGTTGAATACGAAGGCTCACATTCTCATTGTTCACGACCTTTTTACGATTTAATAGCCAATACTCTATCTTGCAGCGATAAAGGTACAGGTGTTGATCTCAAGACTTAATGCGGAAAAACCAGTAATTTTAAATAATGCGTACACGATCCCACAGATGATCTTCCAGCTGTAATCTTATCATCTCCATATCCTAAGGAAGGCATTAGGGCTGAGTCTCAAATTTAAACAAAGTTTTATCCGCTAAAAATCTCTGGTGGTAATATGGAACATCCTAATCATAGAGATTGACAGAGTACAAAACATAATCTTGAATTATTAAAGATGAAATGAAGATGATAATATTAAATGTCTTTCGAAATGAAAGAAGATTTTTAGGTGTATTCGCCTGTAATGAACTCGGCTCTGTGAAATTGGAAAACGATTCTAGGCTTGTCTTCAACACTTCTCCTCGGAATGTTTCGAGCAATGGACGCTGGATAGCAGTTTTTTCGATAAAATTAATATTGTATATTTCCTTAACTCTCTGCATTAGATTTTATGTTTAGTAATCATTATTAATATCTTTTTTAAAAACATAATAAGGTTTAATATGTTAAGACCTTAAGTTTTGCCTGTACAACCTATCAATTCTAATTTATGCTGTTTTAGATATTTTAATTTTCACCATTTGTTTCTTAGAATAAAATGTTTTCTTTTAAAT
>JABUQX010111000.1:0-10000 GCA_015478945.1 Trachelipus rathkii
ACGATTCCCTGTAAAGAGCCCGAACCTAAAATAATGACGCTATTAAGCTTCTTCATGCGAGGCGAGTTAATAATAGCTAAGATTTTCAATTCCACGTAGCCTTTTATTTCCAAATAGGCTTTTTGATAGTGGCAGTAGGTCAGCCGTCGATGAGATTTAAAATCGCGTGAGGATCGTTATGTTTTTACTCCTCTTTAATTACATGGGGCCTTTATCTATCCTGTATAATCTCTCTCTACCAATTGCTTCTTCCTCTGCACATTTCGTCGCTCTCTCTCTCTGCTCTCTTCTCTTCTTTCTTCTCTCTCTCTCATCTCTCTCTCTCATCTCTCTTCGGGTTCATCTGCTCTCTCTCTCTTCTTCCTTCCTCTTACCTCATCTTCTCTCTCTCTCTCTCATTTCATATTTCTCTGTCACCGCGTTGCGTATGTAGTGGTCGATAAAGCTTGGGCCTAGATCCTATCCTGCTGTCGTGAATTGGCCTGCATTCATATGACTAGTTAAAACACTAAAGGCTGAGATAACATTCAAGCACACCCTTTATATAATCGGAGTATTTGTTGGCTTAATCTTTAAATTGTTTCACAAATGAAACGTTATATATAATAATATAATATATATAATATTTATATTTATTATATTTATATATTATTAGTTTTGACTCTTACTATTATATATAAATTATATATATTAGGTGTATATTACTGGGTATTTATACTTAATATATAATGATATTATATATGGAGGAAATTATAGTCAATATATATTAGTATACTTATATTATTATATTTATATTATTTAATTATTTATTTACATATTATATTCACTTATATCATATATATTATATAGAGAGAGTTAATTATTATGATATATAATATTATAAGTGGGTACTAATGATTATTATATTATATATAGTATTAGTTATAGTAGATATATATATATATATTTTATTATAATATATATATTATATTATTATATATTATATATATATATAAGATATATTATATATATATATATATATATAATATTTATATATATGGTAATATATATATCTATATAGTATGTATATACATAAATATCATATAATTATCTTTATATAATATTATTATTTTAACTTTTTATATTGATCATAAGTGATATAATGAGATAAAATAGTATATATATAAATTATATATATTATATATTTAATTTTTTTGTGAAAAATATATATATACTATATATATTATATATTATAGTATATATATAGTATATATATATATGACTAAGTATATCTATTTATTACCACTTTATCACTTTATTGATATATTTTAATATGATATTAACTTTGATGTCTTTTTATGTCTGAGGTTATGACCCATAATATGGGATATAAGTATGTAAGAGGTTAAAATGAGTTCTGGAATAATATGCTAGTATAGATGCATATCCATTATATATGCGCGTACGTTATACTCATTTTATTACCTTATTAATTATAATATTATATACTATTCATTTATTATGTTATCATAATTATTATTAATATATTATATTATTATATTAACTTCTTATATATATTATACAGTTATATATATAGGTTTAAGCTTTAAGTTTATGGTTCCGTTAAATTAATTTTAGTGTAAGGTTTATGTGTGAGGGGTCTTTGGAGGCAAAGTTAATATTTTAGACAAAACATTTGCTTTTGATCTATGTTTCTTTAACATTTATTCTTGCAGTTGCTTTGGACTATCAAATATGTCCGTCTTTTCTCGGTTCAATTTTATATATATATATAATATATATATATTATATTATATATTATATATAATATATCTTATTATTATATATATTTTATATATATGTACTACTTTCCTATCTCTATATTTTTCGTTTTTCTTATCTCTTATTATTATTTTTATATATTATCTATATATTTTATTTATATATATCATATTATCTCTATAATATATATATATATTATATATTTATATATATATATTTTATATTTCTATATATTAAATATATATATCTATATAAATATATTATTATCTATATATATTTATAATGTATATGTATATATATATCCTATATCTAATATTATATTCATTTATCTATTATTAATTATTTTATTACTAATATATATATATATTACTTATATATATTATTATATATAATATATATATATATATTCATTATATTCATTTTATACTATATATTTAATTATTATATTCTTATCTATCTATTCATATAACTATCTATCTATATATAGTATATTATATTATATTATATATATCATATATATATATATATTATACAGTTAGTAGGGGATCGGGATATTGGTAACCCCTGAAACCCCTCACCTTGACGAGGAATAATACCCACCTACCTTTTTATCAGGTGTACTCTGGGGAACCTTTCCTTGCACTCGAACTTTTTGTTTGGGCCTTTTTTGTCCTTTTTTTGGTCACAGATACCCACAATAGTTATCTTGAGAAACAGCCAATATTTTCTTGAGGCAACCCTAATTTTTTTGGCAACCCTAATTTTTTGGCAACCCTAATTTTTTGGCAGCCCTAATTTTTTTTCGGCAACCCCAATTTTTGGCAACCCTTCAGAAAGGTTGCGCCAAACGGTTGCGTAAGCAACCCCGTTGTATACAGTACCCCCACCGATTGGCTTTAATTTTTTTGAACGCAGAGACTTTGTCTTGTCCCATAGGGTCATAGTTTTTTTGCCCACGGTAATTTTTGGCCCACCCTTTAGGGGCTTAGCCCTTTTTTTGATATGTCTTTACTTTGTTTGACCATGATATTTCGTCCCTTTGACCTTGCCATATACCATGGTTCAAGGGTATTTGCGCCACATCGGTATTTTTGTTTCGATCCTTCCGTATCTACGGGAAGGTTAGCCCTTTTTGAATGTCTTACCTTTTGTTTAGAGCTACATAGATATTAGTTCCGAGCCTTGACCCTTGCAATAGTTACACTGGGTTCAATTTGTGTTGGCCCATCGCCTATTTTTTTGGCCGCTTACCTACGTGATCACCACACAGTCTACCCACGTTACTCACATATTTTTCGTTTCCTGACAACTTAGAACGCATGTGGATCTCATCCTACCTTGAAACCACCTCAACACACACACACCCAACCACACACACACACACACACACACACACACACCACACAGGCACACACCACAACACAACACACACTTACACTTATACAGACATTCACTATGACACTTATCCACACATTCACTAATGACACTTACATTTATCCATAGACACTTACATTTACACTTATACTCACGTACAAACACACTACCAGCGGCCTTTGGTCTTCCATGGGTTCAATTTTGCCACCCTAATTTTTGGTCATCCTTAATTTTTCGACAGCCCTATTTTTTCGGCCAACCTTTTTGTATTCCAGGGTACAATTTTGGCATTGTAACTTTTTTTTTAACCTTGTAGCTTTTTTGATGGTTTTGATGGTTCCAATCACCGTAAGGAGTATCTTGATGTTCTATTAGTGTTCTACGAGAGAATTCTATGAGTGCCAGGTGAGTGCCAAGTGCAGTGCTAATGAGTGCCAATTAGTGCTAAGTGAGTGGCCGATGAGTGCCAAGTATTGTGCCACTATTTAGTGCAGTGTATGTTTTGCTCGTATCATATGTGCCTATCATGAGTTGTCCACTTTTTTTCAAGCCTTTTCTAGCGCTCCCCTGAGCCTAGAATAGCCCTAAAATGGGTGTCCCCCTAGGTTATAAGATATGAGGAATCGATTGGTGTATATTTTAAGTTGATAGAGATGGCTTTCCTACTGATGGTTAGTATTTTTATAACACTTATAGCATGATAGAATATATATCTAAAGAGTTACAACATTTGAGAACAGTGAAACGCAAACGTTTCAGAAGTCCGCGTCGCAGGTGAACCCCCGCCGCGAAAACCACCGCGTGCGCGCCGCAGGCGCAATCATTACGCGTCGCTGCGGCCCGTGCAGGCGCAATATTACCTCGCCGCCGCGTGCGCCCGCAGGCGCAAATATTTCCGCGTATCCGCGCCGCGTGCGTCCGCAGACGCAATATTACCGCTCGAACGAAAAATATGATATCAATTAAACTATTCAAAGAATTTCCATTTTCAAATATACTATGAGTCATTCCATTTTTACTAAAATTGTACGGAAATTTTATTAAAAAACATATACTTTACATACTTAAAGCAGTAATAGTAAATCATAGAGGTGGTGTTACCTAACACCTAAGGATTAGTATGCTTTTGTTTTAATGTGTTTAACTGCTTTAACTCATATGTTTTACTGATTTAACTCTCTGCTTTAAAACTGCTTAACTATCTGCTTTACTGCTTTAACTCTCTGCTTTAACTATCTGCTTTCTTTCTGCCTTACTGCTTTAACTCTCTGCTTTACTGCTATAACTCATATATTTCATACCTTAAACGCGTAAATCAGTAAATCATAGAGGTGTTACCGTAACACCTAAGGGATTAGTATGGGCTTTTGTTTTACTGTTATACTGCTTTAACTCACTGCTTTTACTGTTTTAACTCATATACATTTCATACCTTAAAACAGTAAATCAGTAATCAATAGAGGTTGTTACCTAACACTTAAGGGATTAGTATGCTTTTGTTTTACTGCTTTACTGCTTAAACTCTCTGCTTTACTGCTTTTAACTCATATGTTTTTACTGCTTAAACTCATATATTTATTACATTTTGTTTTAATACTTTTTATTTATTTTTAGTTTTATTATTTTTAATTTCTTATTTTTATTTTTGTTTTAATACTTTTTATTTAAAAATTGTATTGTAAGGAAAACACACGCAGTGTCTGTTATAATAACATTTATTTTAATAAAATTTGTACGAAATTTATTACAAACATTACTTTACTGCTTTACAGCTTAAATTAATCTCATTTTTCATTATTCACTTAACGAGTATGGATGGGAGAAATTTACGTTCCGCAGTCCGGCTACATGTCTTGTAGCTGGACCGCAGGCTTGTGGAAAAACCTTTCTAATTATTAAATATTTTAAAGGAAATGGAGATTTTGAGCAAGCCCCTGTAAAAATAATATGGTGTTATAAATGTTTATCAGGAAAATTTAAAAGAATATTAAGATGTTATTCAATTTGAAAGCATATACGATATTAGATCGTTGGATAATATACATGGCCACAAAATTATTGTATTAGATGATTAATGCACAAGCAAATTGAATTTGGGAAAGGCAGAAGCGGTTCACAGTTTATTCTCACCATCTAAATACTCTGTGTTTTTCATACCACAGAATATTTTTTCATCATAAAGCAAGCATATCGAAGTTGTTTCTTTAAACACAGTAATTTACTTGTTTGTTTGGCCAAGAAGAGACATGAAGTCATTAATGTATTGGCAACCAAATGTTTCCCCTTCAAAGGAAAGAGTTCTTAAAGTATATAAAGAGGTTACTTTCGATCCCCCAACGGTTATTTGATGTGTGACTTCACCCCAAAAACACGCACAGGAGTGTTGCTCCGTACCAACATTCTTCCCTGTGAGATAGAAACTGTATACATACTTGAAAAAATGAGTGCTCTAGTTGCAAAGTTTTACCTCTTATAAAAAAATTTAAAAAGCTGAAATTCTGAAAAAAACGTAAACTATTAGTGAGGATGAGAAATTTATCCAGTGTGTATGTGAAGTCTGTTTAAAATGTTATAAGGAATGTTCCTTTAAACAGACTCAAGAAGGTAAAGCTACGGAGTCGTTATAGAAACCTCAATTAAAAATCTCCCTCAACATAAAAAAATCTGAAAAATAAAAAGAAGTTATTACAGAGAGGAGGAGGGGTATTCCTACCATTACTCTTCTCCGTTATAGTTCCACTGATAACTAAAGTGGTTGTCCCATAATGAAGAAGGTTGCTGTACTTCCATATAATGAGTATGAGAAAATGAAATAATAATACAGCATCTGTACAGAATTCAGTTCCTCAGATTCATCATTCACAATCTCAATATGGCCAGTTATTGCCGCACCTTGCGCAAAATCCACAATCACAGTTTCAGCATTCACAACCCCCATATACGCAGATATTACAGCCCACAATGCAATACAACCTCTTTCACATCAGCAACAACAGCTCCACCAGCAGAATCCCTATATTGTGAACGATTCATTATCTTTCAGCACCTCCTACCTCATTAGCTTATATGATCCTAAGTTGAACAGATTACAATCGAGAAAGAAGTGTACAAATATTAAATCTCAGACTTAACATCCATGAGAAACGCATCTTATACCAAGAGGCCATACAAAAATTGATAGATCTTAAAGACTTGCACCTACATCCATCCCTACGTATTCCGCTAGCCGATAATGTAGATATTCCTAATGAAGTAAAACTTGAAGTGAAAAATGAAGATAAATTTAAAAATATCCTAGAGGAGAGCTTACCTATTAGAGTGCGTAATCAAGGAATAGCTTAAATATAATCTTTTAAAAAGACTTAATTTGAATGAGCAAGGACAGGATCGTATTGATGATGAAATAGTTAAAGGATCAAATATTGTAGATTTGATAGCTGATCTCTCACGTAACTGGAAGAAAGGTCCTGTAAAAGGTTGGAATGAGATCAAACAAGAACTTCAGACTATTAATTTCCCCAGAAACTTTTAATCTTTAATACAAGGCGAATTAGCAGACTTAGATAAATATGCCCGTGACACCTAGAACCTGATTCAAGTCCATCAGGCACTTCTTACGCATCAGATAAATTTAAACGTGTTACCAGAGGACGAATAAGAAAAACACCTTATAATAGGCCTAGTTGGATTAAATCGTAATTATGTATTATCATATATATATATTTATTTAGTTGTAATGTTTGTGTATAAATAAATGTTATTTTAAATCTTTTTCTTTTTCTTTATCCCTTGGGACCTAATATCACATTTTTGTGACAAATATATCATATATATATATATATATATATATATATATATATATATATATATATATATATATATATATATATATATATATATAATATATATATATATATATACTATATATATAACGCTTACACGTGTGTCAGTAGACAACATGGAGGCGAAGGAGGTAGTTGATAAGTATTACTTCAATCTGAGGGAGCCAAATAGTTTTGGGGGTTTCACTAGGTTTGCTTTTAAGGTATCGCTAAGTATTGAGACAAAGAGTTCAAAGCATATTTAGAGGTGAAGAGGCCTTTTACTCTAATAAACCTGTAAGACAAATTTCCTACACGGAAACCATTCTTCCGCAGCTCGATAGCATATGGCAGTTAGATTATTCGGAAATGAATTAATACAGGTCTTATAATGAAGCTTTCAATATAAAAATACTTTTTACATTGACGGTATACTCTAGATACTGTGGTGAAGCCAATAAAAAGAAAGAAGAGAGCTACCAGTTGCCGATGCGGGTACTTGAAAATTATAAGAGGCGAGCGATGAACACCTAACATTTTGGACAGATTCGGATGGAATTCAAGGGGGCGAGAGTTTTAGAGCGGCTCTGGGAGTAATGGTATAAGGCTATTACAATACATTTCCGTAAACAAAGCGGCTATAGTTGGAAGAGTCCAGCGAACTATTAAAGAGCTCATGCATAGGTAATTTTACTAAAAGAATACTTTTTAAATAATTGATTACCTGGAAACGACTGGGCTTAATTCTAATAACAGGACTTACCATAGAACTATAAAGTCCACACCTTTAGAAATGTCAAAAACTAGAGGCCGTAGAACACATATGGGTGAAAAAGAAAACAAAATTAAAAACTTCAGTAGTTCAACCGGATTCATATCCTTTTCTAAACCTTTCTTCTGTTCGAGATACTCTTACATAGTCATTCACCTTTATTCCTGAATTATCTTTTATTTCGTTTTCTTTTTCATGTAGATGGGTTCTACGGCCTCTAGTTTTTGACATTTCTAAAGGAGTTGACTTTATAGTTCTATGGTAAGACCTGTTATAAGAATAAGCCAGATAGTCCAGTATATCAATATATTTAAAAGTATTCATTTTAGTTAAAATACCTATGCATGCGCTCTTTAATAGTACGCTGGACTCTTTTCAACTATAGCCGCTTTGTTTACGGAAAATGTATTGTAATAGCTTATACCATACTCCAGAGCAGCTCCTGAAACTCTCGCCCCTTGAATTCCATTCCTGAATCTGTCCAAAATGATTTAGGTGTTCTCCGCTCGGCCTCTATAATTTCAAGTACAGCATCGAACTGTAGCTGATCTTTTATCTTTTATTGGCTTCAACCACAAGTATCTAGAGTAATACGTCAATTGTAAAGTATATATTGAAAGCCTTCATTATAAGAGCTGTATTTAATCATTTCCGATAATCTAACTGCCATATGCTATCGAGCTGCGGAGATATGGTTTTCCGTGTAGGGAAATTTTTTTCTTACAGGTTTATGTAGAGTAAATGCCTCTTCCCCTCTAAATATGCCCTTTTACTCTTTTTTCTCAATATTAGGATACCTTAAAGCAAACCTAGTGAAACCCCCAAAACTATCTCCCTCAGATTGAAGTAATACTTATCAACTACCTCCTTCGCCTCCATGTTATTCTCTTACAATTGTAGCGTTATATATATATATATATATATATATTAATATATATATATATATAATATTATCATATATATATATATATATATATAATATATAATATATATTATATATATATATAATAAATTTGTCAACAAAAATGTGATATTAGTCCAGGATAAGAAAAAGAAAAGATTTAAAATAACATTTTTATTTATACACAAACATTACAACATTTATTTATATATATGATAATACATAATTACGATTTAATCCACCTATGTTTATTATAAGGTGCTTTTCTTATCGTCCTCTGGTAACACGTTTAAATTTATCTGATGCGTAAGAAGTGCCTGATGGACTTGAATCAGGTCTAGGTGTCACGGGGATATTATCTAAGTCTGCTAATCGCCTTGTATTTAAGATTAAAGTTCTGGGGAAATTAATAGTCTGAAGTTCTTGTTTGATATCATTCCAGCCTTTTACAGGGCCTTTTTCCCAGTTAGCGTGAGATCAGCTATCAAATCCACAAATAATTTTGAATCCTTAATAACTTTTTCATCATCAATTACGATCTGTCCTGCTTCATTCAAAGTTAATTGGTCTTTTAAAATATTATATAAAGCTATTCCTGATTTACGCACTCTAATAGGTAAGCTCTCCTCTAGGATATTTTTAAATTTATCTTCATTTTTCACTTCAAGTTTTACTTCATTAGGAATATCTACATTATCGGCTAGCGGAATACGTAGGGATGGATGTAGGTGCAAGTCTTTAAGATCTATCAATTTTTGTATGGCCTCTTGGTATAAGATGCGTTTCTCATGGATGTTAAATGTTCTGAATTTAATATTCTGCTACAACTTCTTTCTCGTTTTGGTTATCTGTTTCATACTTTAGGATCATATCAGCTATGGGTAGGGCTGCTGAAAAGATAATGAATCGTTCACAATATAAGGATTCTGCTGGTGCAGCTGTTGTTGCTGATGTGAAAGAGGTTGTAATGTCAATGCATTGGGGTGTAATATCTGCGTATATGGGGGTTGTGAATGCTGAAACTGTGATTGTGGATTTTGCGCAAGGTGCGGCAATAACTGGCCATTGAGGATGTGAATGATGAATCTGAGGAAACTGAATTCTGTACGAAGGCTGTATTATTATACTTCATTTTCTCATACTCATTAAATGGAAGTACAGCAACCTTCTCATTATGGGGACACCGCACTATAGTTATCAAAAGTGGAGCTATACGGAGAAGAGTATGGTAGGAATCCCCTCCCTCTCCTCTTGTACGTAACTTTCTTTTTATTTTTCAGATTTTTATGTTGAGGGGAGAGTTTTTTAATGATGTTTCTATGAACGACGTAGCTTACCTTCTGAGGTCTGTTTAAAGGAACATTTCCTTTT
>JABUQX010111000.1:20000-32348 GCA_015478945.1 Trachelipus rathkii
GTAAGCTATCGGACTTTGAGATAATTTATTTATGAAAATATTTTTTTTTTTTTTTTTTTTTTTTTTACATTTTTATAATAAGCTTTATAGACTGATTCCAAATATGTAATTGTTTTTCTCGTAAGTCTCGTACATTTCGGCCACATTTCTATGTCTACGTCGACTCAAAAGGAGATCTTGATGGTTTCGAGACTCATCTCAAATATTTTCGAATTTAAAATTTTGTCATCACACTGATAATTCATTGTTAGTATCCTATACTAGCAACATGTTAAAAAAAAACAAAAAAAAAATTAAAACTGACGCAGCCTAAAACATAACAGGGCTATATATATATATATTTACATAACATTTATATATATATATATATATATATATATAAGTATAACTTTAGGTATCTTATATAATATACTATTATATCCTTATATGTAACTTATCTACTTATATTACATTATATTCTTATATACTATTTATATATTACTATTATCTTATATATATAGATTACTTATATACATTTATATATATATACTATATATATATATTATGTATATATATATTAATAATATATATTAATATAATATATATATACTATTATATATTATATATATACTATATACTATTATATATATTATATATAATATCATATATATATATACAATATATTATATATATATATTACTATATATATATATACTATAAATATATATCTTACATTATATATATATATTATATATCATTATTATATATATATATATATAATATATCATAATATATATATATATATATATATGACGATGTTGATACTGAGCATCTGGGGGCAATGAAGGAGCAATTGGTTTAGTAGTCGGATAGAAGGTTGTGGATGTGTGCTAAGTAGGAAGTGAAGAATGATTAACGCGAATGGTGGAAGTGAAGAGGTGATGGAAAGCGGTTATAGAGGTAAATGAAAGGAAGCGGCGTTAAGTATGACGATGAAATTCAAGATGAAATAAAGAAAAGATTGAAGATTGGAGTTGATAAAAAATAAATTTTGTAAATACTAGAAGAAGGTGTAAACGTAGGCGAAAAACAAAGGTAATTGGAACAGTTTGGAACGTGATAATGGAGGACACTACATGAGGATATTAGGAACTCTTCTGGAAAGGGAGCGCGAAGGGGGTAGAATGTTGAATTAGGGGATCTTGCTTATAATAATGATTCTATTGTGATGGTGCCTTTTGTACTGATGAGATATGGATGTGTAGGGGAGTGTGGAAAGATTAAATCTTTGCGAAAATCTGTCCAATATTAACACTAATGTTAGCTGTTGGCGAATGTGTGCGGCTTTGATGGTGCAGAAGGAAATGGTATTTTGGGGATGAGATTGTAAGGAGGAGGTAATGGGCTAGGGTGAGAAAGTTGAAGAATGGTAAAGCTTCTGCAGGTATAGAATGAAATTACTGTGAAATGTCAATAGCGGAGGCGGATGCGTGATTGATTGGATTGTGTTTATTGTTGTTGTATGTGGAGGTATATTTATATTGGGATTGGAGACGATGTTATGTATTATTGTACTACCTTTTGTTAATTATTATTGGGTATGTGTTTTAAGGGGAACTGTAAAATTATAGTGGAATTAAGTTTTATTGAGCTGTTGTATGGATAGGTAATGCTGGATTTTTGTGTTCGATAAGATATGCGTCGAGTGACTGATGGTCTGATTGGTGAAGAACAGAGGTGCGTTATGGAGTCTGGTTAGAGGATTTTGTGGGTGGATAAGATCATTCTTTCGATTGTAAATACAAATGATTATGAGAAATATGAGGGACGAAGGAAGCATAATAATTGTATTTGCTTGTTTTAAATTTGGCATTTTGCAAAGGCTTATCGATAGTAGGTTATATGGTCGTAAGCGTTTTTGGCAGGTGGTTAGTTGGATTATATGGTGGTTGGTGTAGCGCTTCTGAATGGAATCAAATATATGTATAGTTACGATTAGTGAAGCGTTGGTGTAAGGAATAAATGGTGGTCATAAGTGATTGGTTATGATTTATATAGCGCGAGGTAAAAGCCATTTTTTGGTGTTCGTGTTTATGCCTCCTCTGGGTTTATATTGCAATCTGTAATATGGATGGGTTTTATTGCATAAGAATTTTGTAATGGTGGGTATGCGTAGAAAGTGTATGTGTTAGATGTGTGGATAGAAACCCTGGATTTGAGATGGAGGTGCCCTACCTTATTATTATTGCGGTTATTTTTGTTGTTCTTGTGTGGCGATTACTGAAGAGAGTTTGTAGTATGATTTGATAGTGAATTTTGGCTTCAGGGATTGTGGGAAAGGGGGGCTTGAAAGTAAACTGTGGATGATTAAGAGTTTAAGTGATTATTGGTTGGAGGTGAGGACTTCTCTCAGTGTGAAGTTATGTTTAAGATGGTTGAGTCATTGCTAGAACAGGTGTCGCTGAGTTTAAAATAATTTATGGTGTTTTAAATATTTAGGGTATATGTGGAACATTTGAAGAAGGAACGGACGAGTTGCAGAGGTGTAGTATGGTTAAAAGTTGTTGTTGTAATTGGCAGGAAGGTGCTGTTGTGTTGCAATATATATCGTTGGTTGATATTTTGGCAAAGGGATTAAGTGTACTTGTAGTTGTTGCTTACGTTGGTCTGTTCACATGAGGGTATTTATCTTTTGGTCTATACCTTCGTGTTATGTATTATGGGTAGTGAGACTATGGTCTGAAAGACTAAGAAGTATAGATTCTAGAAGTCAATTTGTTGCTCATTATGGACTAATCTTAGGGGCTGTGCTAGGTGTGAGAAGTAATTGACATAGCAGAGAGGAATGAACGTACTTTGAGACGTAGGGTGTGGTGTGAGAATAGGGATAAATGGAGAATCTTCAATGAAAAGTATGTTTTGAGATGGTTTTGGTCATTCTGTGGAAAGGATGAATGATAGTAGGGTGGTTAAGCGGATGTATTGTGTGGGAGTGTGTGGGCAACCGACCGGCTGGGAGACTAAAGAACCGAAAGAGAAAGTGGATTGAGTCGGTATTCCTGAATGGTCCCTAAGGGAAAAATCTGAGTTTGGCAGCAGGCATGTAGAACAATAAAGGTGCATTGATAGGAGAGAATGGCGGGTTTTGTGTATGGGGGCATGGTGTGGCCCACCTGGGCCGTCAGGGGATAACCCTTACATTGGACGTTTACCAATGGTGAGGTCCGGCGTCCATGATGCTCTAGGGTTGGAATTTTCTGTCCTGTGACGACTCTTTTATACCTTACATGGTACACGAGGGGGCGGTAAGGCTGGCTTTCTTTTTCCGACGTTTGTCATGTTCTCGCTACTAGCTTCTTATCCGATCTTGTTACTTCAGCACTGCTTACTCCCCAATCTTGAGGCATTATAGAGGAAAGGTGAAGAAGAAGAAGATTAAATATAATAAAAAAAAAAATTATTATTATTAATTTTTTAACAACATTCTATAATAAGCTTTATAGCTGATTCCAAATATTAGTAATTGGTTTTTCTGTAAGAGTATCGTAAGTTCTCCGAGAATTATTGGCAGTACTAATCTTTGTAAAGTTTGGCACAGATATTTTTTTTATTCTGGTACTATAATTAGTCAAAAATATAATATATAACTAAACCTGCCTTGGTCCGTACGATATATAATACCCTAGTTATGTTATACTTATTAATTTATTGAATAAACCCCAAGTGTTACAAATAAACTAAAAAAACTAAAAAAAATAAAAAGATTATTTATAATACATTGTACATGAAATATAGTACCAGGTTTTTACCAGCGTTACCAGTTTTCCCACCCAGATTTTCCACTCCTTTTCGCAAAAGTGAAGAACAATTAATAACTTAAAAACTAAATTATCACTTAAATACCATACAGATACATGGATAACTCTTAATTTCACACTGTTTTATTCTGGTTAGATGCCAAATGATGATAGTCCTTCAGTTTTAAGAGATTGTGTAGACCTTAACCTTTTTTTGCAATTTTTCTAAAAAAAGAAAATTTTTAAATTTGGGGGATATTTTTTTGAACTATAGTTGTAATTTAATTAAAAATCAAATTTTGAAATAATATAAAATATAGTCTTTTTCTGTACACAAAGAAACCTTTCCCCAATTTCATAACTGTTGTCATTATGAAAATATAATCCTAAATTTTCTAACTACCTAGTTTTACCCACCGAAACCAGTTTCTTTTTTTTGTTCTTTTTTTTTTCTCTTTTTTTCTTTTCATTAGCTTTCCGCGTCATTGCGGTATTATCTATATATTATATAATATATTATATATACATATATATATAAATACTTATTTATATATATATATATTATATATAAATAAATATAATATATAAATATACAGTGTATATATATATTATACTTTATTATCTATATATTATATTATATATATATCAGTTATAACCAGGTATCACGGGAGCTCGATACAAAAAAAATTCAAATTTTTAGCAGGTAGCATCTATGCTTACATAAATAAAGGCGGAACACATAGCCGAAATGATTTTCTTTTTTTTTTTAGTTAACATTCTTCCTTGGGCGAATTATAGGTTAGGTTAGATAAGGTTAGGTTAGGTCTATGTCCGAAAAATAAAAATTCAATATTCTCTAAATTTATTTTTTAAATGTATCTTAGAGCTACCTGTGAAAATTTTTTTTTTGAAGTTCTGCACTCAGAGTCCGTGTGGACGCGTTAGTAACTTTTACCATTATATATATCTATATTTATATTAATATATATATATATATGATAATATATATATTATAAAATATATTTATATAATATATATATATATATATCATATATATATCTATACTATTATTATTAATATATAATAATAAATTACTATATATATATACCAGCTGGTAACACTGCTGAGTCAAAATAATCAGGTCATTTGCTCACAAACTACAACTCCTGTGCCAAACGTAAAATAATGTATTCTGTTTATCAACTGATTAATTATTTATATTTTGTATCACACTGATTAATTATTTATTAATTAATCTTATCCCCCCACTTACTGGTTGTGGGTAGTTAAAAATAACAACTTAAATTTTTTTACAAACAAATGTCAAAATAATAAAAAAATGTACATAAAATTAAAAAAGTTATTTCAATTTAAGTCTTTTCCAATTTTGTGTGAAAGTTTATACAAAATTGTTTTGGGGTCGAAAGGAGTCGTTTTTTTTACTCGACTCCGACTATCCCGATCTCAACTTTTGGCGAATTCGACTGCGACTCCCGACTGCCGACATTCCGACTCGACTTCCTTACCCTGAAAACGCTCTGACTCCGACTCCGACTCCCGACTCGCTCCCATTACTGATATATTATCGTATATACTTATATATATTATTATTATTAATATTATATATTATATATATATTCTTCCTTTATTATTCTCTCTTTATTCTTACAATAACTTCTTATATATATAAAAATCTCATTATATGAATGTATTATGTTTGAATTCTCTTATATATATCTTTACCTTTTACCTGTGCTATTAACTTTCTTAGTTTAAAACCTACAGGCAGAGGTCATAACTTCTTCTCCTTATATCTTAGCTGGCAAGCGTCCAGTCATGCTGTATTAGACCGCGTGCGATCTTCCACTTATTGATCTCTCAGATGAGTTCTTATTACGTCTCCTAAAAATTTACAACTTTTCGAAATTTCTTCTTTCAACTTCATTCCTATTTCTTATTTATTATCTTCATTTCCACTATACTTTACTTCCATTTCCAACTTCATGATTATTATATCAATTCGCAGTCTAATAGTATATATATAAACTTTCTCTGTACTTAATCTATGATGTTTTATTATACCTTATATCGTAAGTAATAAAAGTATATCATAATGTTATACTAAAAATAATTAATAATGCGATTACCACTGCGAGATCATTACATGATTAATATTAATGCACATCACCCGAGGTATATTTGTATAAGATTATGTAGGAATAGCAATTAAGAAGACGCGCTACCATCTACCAGATATGTTATCATACTACATGTTCCGCAATCAATTGGGCGCACAAAAATGTAAGTTATATAACATGGCGTAGCTCAATCTATAGAATTTAGTCGCTGAAGATACTATTTTGAGCGATTTTTTCTCATTTAGCTAAGTAGTTAAAATTTCGTTCGAAATTCGGCTTCCTGAAATATTAGTAGAATTATTAACTAAAATGAAATTATAAATTATTATTAGAAATCAGTGAATACAATAATAATTCACTCTTTACAAAAAGTCAATTAAAGTCTTACTTTAGAAATATATAATGATTTTATAAAGTAGAAATATGAGTGAAAACAACCTTAAAAGTATGGCAAAAACATCGTTTTCTTGAAGTAAAATGTATTTTTTATATATATATTTGAAAAATTACCTAAATATATTATTATTATATATTAGTATTATATACATATTATTATTATTATTGATGTATATTTTATTATTTTTATTATATCTATTGATTATATTTATCATATTATTATTATATATTATGGAAATTTTCAAGGTATCTAAATTCTTCGCTGCTTATTTTTTATTTTTTAATTCCTTATCAATTATAATTTAAAAAAAAACTATTTGATACTCTTTCTCTCTCTCTTCTATATATATATTATCAACTTCAATGAAAAACGCTTCATATAATTTCCCCTAAACTTCTTATCAATGACATTCCTTACTTTATATATAATATACATCTATATTATATATTATCTTTTAATTACTATATTACCATATTATTATATTATATTCATACTATATACTTTCTACACTTTTGTAAGTGTTTCCCACATATGGTCTGTTAATTCACGTTACCAATGGTTATCGGTGGAGTGGTAACAGTTTTTTTTTTTTTTTTTTTTTTAGTTGTCATCTTTTTATGTCTCTTTTTTTTTTTTGACTACTCACTGGGCAGAGCCCTAGTATTTCAGGGAGGGGTGTTGCAGCCCAAAAGTTGCATCCGCTGCGAAATTACCAGATGAGAAATCAACGTCAGGCTAAAGGGAGTGAGATTAAATAGTCAGGGAACACAGAAGATGGAAGAGAATTGTATTGGAATGTATTAGTATTGAGCGCTAGTAGTATTGTCTTAGTATTGAAGCTAGTATTGAATCTAGAGAATATAGTATGAACGAGGGGGGGGGTATTGTATTAAGTATTGAGCTAGTATTGGAGACATAGAGGACTATACGTTGACGAGGGGCGGGGTCAGCAAATAGGCACATTCCCTCAAACTCGGGGAGGAATGCATCCGGGCCACCCGCCTTCTCAACGTTCATAGATCAGGAGCCCGTGACCCGATCATATGTAATCACAGTAAAGACTATGGACACCTGAGAGGATGAAGCGAGATTTGAGAGTAAGGAGGAGATATTTGCCATATCATCGTCAAGGTGATTATCGGGTAACATATGGAGGTACTGAAGAGATTGAGCTTTCGTTCAGTTGGAGAGTGCAAACACGAGCATAGACGAATAAGAGGGGCAAACGAGATTTAGCGAAATTGTTAGAGATGTTTTCTTGGTACACAGATTATTAACCACGAATTGGTTCATGTATTCGATCCAAGGAGGTTACGCTTCGTCATCACAGCAGATTAAGGTAAAAGATGAGCTGCTTTGCCGAGTCGACAGAATGATTCCAGCAATAAACGTTTCTATCGATATGGTGTAATTAAATGAAGATCGTCATAGATAGAGCAGAGGAAGTATGTCATCACACTCCGACAGGATTAAGCTAGACGCGTCCTAGACATGAGTAGGCCAGTAGAATAAGTAAACGAATGCTAGAGAGGGTACATAGTGAAAAATTGAGAGAGAGAAGATTTAGCCCCGGCAATGGCATCGAATCTGCTCATTCGTAATATTATAACAAAAGGAAATCAACAAGCTCAATTCTCGAGAGATTTAACAAGCTCCACTAGTCAAGCAATAGCCCACGCGTCCATCAAAACGTAAAAGAAAGGACATGTTAAATATTTTTAGGAATAGAGACAGAGTCCGAAGAGCCGCAAGGCGCCGCAAATACAGCCAGATCATAATTACGTGCCAGAAAAAACGCAATCGGAGGATGAAGCTGAAGAGAAAGTTTAAAGATATAGAAAAATAAAAGATATATGCACGGGATGAATGGTCTAATTTCCAAAAATAGTAGAAGAGCGAATGGGTAGTTTATAGGAGAGAGACACTCATGATGAGAATAGATAACTAGGTCAATGAGTAGTATCAAGAAGAAGTTTGTGGGAATTAAAAGAGCGAGTGTGGTGGAATAGAAAAAGACACGCAAGTGAGATGGTAAGAACAAAGAACAAGAAATGGAAGAAGGAATAAGGATATATCGAATGGGGAAATAAGTGAAAGTGGTGTCTCAACATGGATTGCAGGAATTAAACTATTGGTAAGAACACTGAGGAAGAAGAAGCAAAGAATATATAAAGCAACGGAAGAGTGAGAAACTAGCCCATGGACTGAATGTAAGGTCTAAGTTTGCAGATAATACAAAAGTGGCCACCTCAGTTAGGAAAGTGAAGGATGTATAAAGAAATAAATCAAAAGATTAAACTTCTTGGGTGGGCCAGCATAAGTGGCAATGATTTTAATTAGTAAAAAATGTAAGGCTTCATCACCTTAGGTTTCTCAATTAAATAGTTTTATCTGCGATATGATAGGGCGATTACTTGAACTGTACCATGAGAAGAGATATTAGTGTAGGGACCAGGGTGATTATAAGAGGTAATTTGAAAGTAGCTAATTCGCTGTTGCTGAGATAGCAAGAATAAAAAGAATCTTATAAGATGCTGGTCTAATAAAGTTCGGCAATGAATGTAGACGCAAAAGTAATAAATTATAGTCATCCTGTATTAAATGTATGGTTAGGGCCCAATAAATAGAGTATTCTGCACAGTTTGGGCCCCTTGATTTAAAGAAAGAGATTTAGATATGCTAGAGAGGGTGCAACGTAGAGCAGCAACAAGGAGATGATATTTCTGGTTTGATGGTAAGAGCTAGGTATGAGGAGAGGCTGAAGGAGTTATGGATAAGTTTTCAGTAGACAGCGATTTCTATCGACGGACCAGTCAATTCTGAGACCATAATTTTACTTCTATTGGATAATCAGGCTCTGGAGAATCCAGTAAATATCTTCATAGTAAGAACGCACTGGACTGGCGAGACCATGGGGGAATAAAAGAATGTTTATAGAGAAAGCATTGCATCTCTTGATATAAGATAAGACAGTCTTTCCAAAAAGAGCTTTAAATTTTTGGAAATAAGGTTTTCCAAAGAAGGTATGTATCGTGATACTATAAATAACTAAAAATTTAGAGTAATATAATCTTATTATTTCTATCTGGTTCTAAATTATCTATGATACCTATTTAATTTCTAATAGTAGGTATTTATTGGGTATTCAAATATAAGTGATATTAGTGAATATATTATATTAGTATATAGCTATATATAGATATAAGTTATCTATATACATCATTAATAAAGTTATATTATTATAATATATAGATTATATAGAATAATATTATATATTACTAATATAATTATAATATATAATATATATAGATAATATATATATTTTAATATATATTTAATATCATATATTATATATAAGTGGTAATAGTGGATCCGGGAAACTGTGATAGGCTAGAGATGAAAAGCCAGCGCCTCGTACTGATACTATATAGATTTATAGTAATTATAATAATCTATAGTAATATAGTTAGTATATAAATTAGTATAGATATAATATATTATAATTATATATTATATATGATATATATATCAATATATATAATGATTAATATATTAATATATATTACTACTATAATATATCTATATAATATATTATTATATATTATATCATATATAACATCAGTAATCAGATATTAAAGATAGATTTACTATAACAGCTCTAGACGAACGGGAGCTTGGAGATCAATAAAAATTATTCACAGGTGTTCTATAGTAATAATATAGATCTGTATGAAGAAACTGAATTGAAAAAAAAAAAAAAAAAAAAAAAAAAATCATATCTTCAAAATACATAGGCTAAGCGAAAGGAATACATTTTTTGTGACATCCTGGTAAAATTTAGTAGGGAAAATGTACATTGAATAGAAGAATCCTACAGTGTATATACTGATATACTCACAGCACCGATGGCAGGAAGATCGGGTCCTCGCCTTCTCGGGAACTACGGGGTCGGGACTATTTCCCTCCGGTAAGGTCCCGACCGCCGCTCTTTGGTATATTTTGGGTGTCGCGGGGGTTCTTCACCCCCCTCCTATACGGGTATGGAAACGTCTCCCCTGTGTTCTCACCGTTCGCTCGAACCCCTAGCATTTAGCTGATATATTAATACCTTTCAAATAAATATATATATATATAATTTCGAAACATCATAAAATAGTAAAAAATAAAAAAAAAAAAAAAAAAAATAATTCATTCATTATTATCTACATTAGTATTATGTACTCATACTTATGGTATATTACTAATATTATATATATATATTATATTAGATATCATATTATACACATACGTAAGTACGAGTATATCGAAAAAAAACAACAAGAATTCGCATGAATTCAACAAAACGGCATATCGTTCTCCAAATGTATCAATATGTCCGATACCAAGGGTTTAATAGATCAAAAAAAATCAACAACTTTAAAATATCTATGAAGTGTTATCGTAGACGAATCTCAAGCTTAAAAATGGACCTAAAAGCTATATGATGTAGATGTATATATATACGACATAGAGGATTGAGAATGATAGGTTTATTATGATAGGTCTATTATGATTGTATGTATGATTGTATGTATGGTAGGTCAATTATGATTGTAGGTTTCTTGTGTGTCAAGGAATAGTTAGTACAAGGGATACGCACACTCAAGCCGGGTTATTGAAAGGTAGGTAGGAGCAATTATTGTTAGATCCATTTGTTTTTCCAGTCTTTGACTGAGAGTGAGAGTTCGAAAATCATTTTGGTAGATTGGGCATAAATGATTTCTCAATAGGTGAGAAGAAAGAAGAATAACATCGGAATTGCTTAAAATGGCGTTAGAGCAGCAAAGGTTTTAGTTTGAGTTTGACATCCGTAAAGACGTTATTAGAGAAGAGAAAAGAAAGAGAAAGAAATAAATAAATAAATAAATAAATAAAGAAAGAAAGAAAGAAAGAAAGAAAGAAAGAAAGAAAGTTAGTGGAGACATTTTTGGGAAAGTGGCAGATCTATCAGAATGAACTTAATGAATATTATTACATTTTCTATATAGCAAGGAGCAGTTTTTAACAAGCGAGAAAACAGAATCGGGGGTAAAAATAAATATTATTATAAAGATTCCAGAAGTTACTATATTTACCAGATTTGAGAGATTATAAATACAGAATGAATTTTTAGATTCAAGCAAATCTACGAAATGAAACTTTTATTGCAGTCAATTTAGTCTGAACTGATCAAAATGCTGAAGCCATAGAATATAAAATCAAGAAGATTGGAAATCAATAACGCAAGAACAACGTCATTGCACGTGAGCACAATATCAATATCTGAGTGAAAATTAAGGGCAAAAACATTAAGAGTAGGTAACAGAGTAAAATTTGATTTTTTGGACAATTCAGATACCATATCCGCTAAGCATAAACAGTGAGGTTGTTAAAGGAGATATGATACTTAACAAACTTGAAATTATAAGAAGGTTCTTAAATATATCATAAACAATAATTTTGAAATTAACATATCTTGAACCAAGGCATGCTAGTTCGTTCGTTAACTTTACCAACCTAATACACCAGTGTTTCAATTCTGAAATAGTGTTGAGTTTTAGGGAAGAATGGAGGAAAGACAAATCTGACTCCCACAACAATAAACTCCTAGGCACTTTAAATTCACTAATTTTTTATGTATTTGAAAAGAAGTGTGAATAAGTATATCATCTGTAACAAGTAAGTTATAAAATTGGAAGATTCCTTCTGGAAACGCAAATAGGCACCCACCCACTGCAGATCGACAAGTCGTACGTACTTTATGTATAGAGAAATGAAAAAAGTACAAACAAGCAGGTCAGGTGTTGGACATAATGATCCAACCCATACTAACACTCAAACGATGGAATTATTGGCGTTTGGAATGGGCATTTGATATGATATACTCCTTCTATATGTAAAACGTTTATGTATAAGCAACAAAGAGTACATACGCTTTAAGGGAGAGAGAGAGAGAAAAAGAGAGGAGAGAAGAGAGAGAGAGAGAGAGAGCAGAGAGACGAGAGAGAGAGAGAGAGAC
>JABUQX010111001.1:0-38392 GCA_015478945.1 Trachelipus rathkii
TAATTAATAGTATATAATAGACTATATTAATAAAGTTATAATATAGATATTTATATATATAATTATAAATATTACTATAATACCAACATAAATATTTATTAGTAGGACTATTATTATATAATATATTAATATATAATAATATATATATATTACATTATATATATATTATATATATATATATTATATATATTATATATAATATATATATATATATATTATATAATATCTTAATATATATTATTAATTATATATATATATATTATATATATATTTATATAATATAATAATATATATTTAATATAATAAATATAACCTATAGTAAACGATTATAGTTAAAACGTAAGAGCTCTATCTTTAATATTGAATTCAGATAGTAAGCTATTATATATATATATATATATAATATAGATAATAATATATAAATATATATTAATATATATTATAATATAATATTTAACTAAATAATTATTATATTAATATAAATAAATTATTTATAATAACTATGTAAGATGAAAGTAAAAGTAATAATTTAAATATAATGAAGATGTTAAATATTTCATAATTTTTATAATAGAAAATAATATTTTTGAAAACTAAAACTTAAATAGAAATCTAACAATTATTAAATTATATTTTTAAGAACCGAAAATTTATCTAGAAACTAATTATAAAATTATATTTCTAGATTCGGTAACATATCAAGAAACCCAATACCTCTGCAAATATTATTTTGCATATAATATTTAAATGAGATTTCTTTAACCATAGGATTACGGCTACTACTAAAATACTAATTCCACCTACTACTACTACTACTACTTAATAACTAGATTATATATATTTAATTATAAATTAAATATTAATAAATTAATTATAATTATATAATAATAAATATATAAGTCTAAAAATAAATAATGAAATTGCTAACAATGTACAGTATTTTTTTTTAACAAGAAAAAATAATAAAAAAACAAATTAGTAAAAACAATAAGTAATACTATTGATGTAATATATAATAGTTAATGTTTCATATTATAATTAATAATAATAATAATATATATATAATAATAACTATAATATTATAATAATAATAATTAAATAATAATTTAAATATTAATATAAATATAATAATAATAATAATAATAATATTGAATTAATAATTCTAATTTACATTCTATTATATGTTAGATTAAATAAAAAAAAAAAAAAAGTATGAAAATTAATTTAATTTATAATTGGTAGGAGGAAAACATCAATTCTAATTTATATAGGGTGTAAATAGCATATGGTTTATTATATGATTAAAATTGCCAAGTGGAGTTCTCCTCACAGAAGGGGGCGAATTTGTCACTCTCTATATTAGATATGTGTATTTATTGAGGAGTAAATTAAAATTAATAAGTAAAAAAGATGCATCATTTTATAAACATTTAATTGTTAAATAAGGTAAAATATGAGATACTTCACTAATGTACTATTTAACTATTTATATTAAATTATTTTTAAATTATATATTAATTATTAAATTATAAGTATAATATGATTATTAATTATTTAATTATATTATTATTATTACTTCTGTCATTATTATTATTATTTATTATTATTTATATTTTTATTTATTAATTTAATATTATATTATATATTTATTAAATTATTATAATTATTTATTATTATAATATTATTAATTATTTATTGTTATTATATTATATTTATAATTAAATTATATTAATTATTAATAAGGATATAATATGTTATAACTAATAATTATTTTAATATATTGCTTAAATTATATTGTGTTTATATTAATTTAATTTAAGAATTTCTTTCTCGATAATATATAAACTAAAATATATTAACATATCTTTATATATAAATTTTATACAAAATAATATTATTATTAATAAATTATTAGTGATTTATTTATAAATCTTCACCTTTATAGTTATAATATTGATTCTATAATATTTAAATTTTTATTTGTTGATTTATTTTTTCATTATAATATTAGCAATACTATTAGGATAATAAGCTATAAAAGCTCTTAAAATGGATATTATAATCCCATTCGTTGAAGAATCAACATATGTTATATATAATTAACCGTTTATTTTCAAGTTTATTTAATATCTTTATTATAAATTTATTTAAATAATATTTTATTTATATTATTTAATATATTATTTATTTAGTTTTTTATATATTAATTAATATTATATTTTAATTATTATTATATAATATTAATTAATTATTATTAATATTATTATTTATTAATAATATTAATTATTATTTAATTATTATAATTATTTATTATTATTTATATTATATTAATTATTATTATTTATATTATATATATATTAATGATAGATTAAGTTAGTTTGATAAGTAGTAGATATAAGTATGATTAGTAGTTAATGCAATACCTAATAGTTATAAAGTATATTATTATTATAGAGATGATCGAAACAGACAGCAACTATATTTTATGTTTTAATTGATTGTTTTATATATATATATTATTATTAATTTTGTATATTATTATATTATTAATTTAATTAATTTATTATTATTAATTATTATATATATTTAATTATTATTATTATTATTATATATTATATATTATTTATATTATATATATTTAAGTTAAGTATATAATAGTAGTACTGATTACAGTTTAGATTAAGTAAGTTTATTGATAGTGGGTTGTTTGAGCAGTAGAGCCACGGATAATCCGATAAAAAACAACTGGATTATCTTCAATTCCAGAGCTATTATAATTGTAATTAAATTAGTTATGTTTAATTATGATTTGAATTATATATATTATTATTATCATATATTTTTTCACATTCAAAGTTTAATTAATATATTATATAGTTAATATATTTTATATTGTTTATTTTATTAATACTTTTATTAATATGTAAGTAGGTTATATATAAAAAATTTTAATTAATTATCTGTACGAATATTAATTTAATTCTTAACTAACAATTTGATTTAGATAATATTTTATAATAATATTCGTTATGAGAAATTAATATTATTGTTCAACGTGAAAGTTATTCCTTATTACACAACATTGTTGAGTATTATATTAATATATTTTATATTAATAATATTAATAGTTATAATATAATATATTATATACTATATAATATTATATTATTATTATATATATTATATATTATTAATTATATACTATATTAATATAATATTATATTAAATAATATATATAATAATATAATTATATATATATTATTTATTAATATTTATATATATAAATACATTAAATATATTTATTATAAATATATAAGTTATATATATATATATATATAATATATATTATATTTAGTAGTATATATAATATATTAATATATAAATTATATAATATTAAATATATATATATATATATTAATTTATATTAATCTATATATATATTAATTATTAATAATTATAATTATATATATATATATAATAATAATTATATAATATATATATATATATATATATAGTATAGTATGATATATATGCGTATATATATATATATAATTATATAGATATATATATATATATATATTATATAAATATCATTATATATATATATAATATATATATATTAATAATATATATATATATCTATATATATATATAATAATATAGATGTAATATATATATAATATATATATATATATTATAAAATATATTATTATATAATTAATATATATAATATAATATAGGTGATGCTTTTGAGGACTTGCTTGGGAGTATAATATCACCTTTCCTACAATTATATAATATACCTAATATACAACATGCCTTACCAACAACCTAACATCACAAGCAAAATATACTAGATAATTATTTTTACTATAATGTATGGCTCGGGTGACCAGAATAAGTATATAACATTGTACAACTAATTAATTTATACGCTTGGTATATATAGTATAGTATCAATTACAGGGATGTTATCTTAATTATGTTATCACGTATATCTGGTAACACTTGAATGACCGAGATATTATTAAAGCGAAAATAAAATAATAACTAATACAAATAATAATAAGAACATCATAAATAATTTATATAATTACGCAATCGATAATGCAATATAGTAAATAAATTATATATATAATAAATAAGCAAATTTGTAACAAATATATTAATATGGGAATATTAATTAAATAACAGTTACAAAATAGTATCAGTGTAAGTTATAATATAGAGAATAAATATATAAAATACAAACATAATATAATCATTAATAGTTATGAGATACTCAAATGTTTAAATATGATGTAGTCATAAAACATACAGTAATTATCTAGTCAAATAATTAGAGTTATAATTATAATATATATTATATTATTATTATAATTATATTATATATTATTAAATTATTATTATATTATTATTATATTATTATTATTATATAATTATTAATATAATATTAATTATTTAGATTAGTAGTATAATAATATAGTAAGTATATATTAATATAAGCATATATAGTATATAAGTATATTAAAGTATTAGTATGATAGTCAGTAGTGAGTATATATATATATAATATATATATATATTATAATTATAAATAGTTTTAATCATAACTTGATATTGTGATGTCTATATTATTCTTTATAGCCCATGAAAGGTAAAATAAGAAAATCACTTATGTTTTTCATTATAAAGACAATTAAGATAGACAAATAGGATTGGTAGATATGAATGAATGAATATTATAATAAATTGGTTCATTCAAACAGCAGAAAATAATCAATAAATTAATATATAAGCTCAATCAAGGAGAGAGTAGAATCCTTTGTATTATTTTAGCTTATATTATAGAGGTAGATATATATCACAAACTTAAAATACAGTAGTATAGAGTTATACTTAAGATATAGGTAAAAATCTGGTATAGTTTTAAGAATAAAATATTTGATGAGATATATATATATATATATCAGATGCACTCACATATATAGTGGTGGACTTTATCCATTGAGCTACTATATATATATATAATGGAGGTGGAATACTACAGTATTAAGTGAATACCACTAGTGGGATAAATCAGTTATGATATTATAATTATAAGAGATAGTAAAATACATAATAGTCGACTTACGTATTGATTAAGGCAGAATACTAATAAAACTTTATACTTATATAGTGAAAGTTTAACTTCATTTTCTTTGTATTTACAGTAAAATACTAAAAATATTAAAATACAGTATAAAGAACTATCTGAGAGCGTTCGACTCAAGAGTAGGAAACTCTTCTTTTTCCTTCCTCATTCATTAATAAATAATATATTAAAATATACTCACTATAAGTTAGGTATATATATAAAGATTGAAAATGATTTGATAAACTACTGAGATATGATATAAGTTTCATTTAGTACTATAACGACAATGGTAAATGAAGTAATATATATAGTTGCCAACCTGATTTATTGGGGATAAGCTTTCGTTAAATATAATTGAAGTTAGTTTTATTCACTATGAAAATGGCGGAGTTTTTGAATTCATATTATTCTCACTACATATATAGGTGATTTGTGTTAGAATAGTACTAATTGTAAGCAAATAGTGGTAGTGTTTATAGATAGTATAGTAAGGACTAGTGCTTGAGAACTAGGTTATCATAAGAGTAGATATAGTATCATAAGATGGTTGGATACGATCTGGAATATATGCAGTTTCCTTAATTGCTCCAGATCGTTAGAATGCTGAATGATTTGGCCTCCTCCCCACCTAAATTATAATATATATATGAGATACTACTATACTCTAATCATATCACAGTATGCTGTGTTAATCAATACTAGGAGTGAGAATATCCCCTAAATAAGAAGACTTTCAAGTATTATGATCTACATAAGGGAAATATAAAAGAATGTACCTTATATAATTTAAATTTCATAAAAGACGTGAAATCCGTTATGTTAAGAGAAACAAGTACTACCGATAGCTACACAATAATTTATTATAAGTATAAAATAGATATAAGTATAATATTTTAATGGAGCCATCAAGAACATTAACATAGAGAGATCTCAGATATTTTGAGTATAATACATAGATTAATATGGAGAGTTTAGGTTGTAGGACCTAGTTAATTAGCTGTAATTTATGATGATATGTAGTATGGATAGTGCTCGTAGTGATATGCCTATACACTGCTATTGAATATGAGTAATTAAAAGATAATTCTCAAGTCTGTCTTGATAGACTAGCGCGATTGCTCTACTACAAATAACAGTTAAACAGAGAGGTATTATTGAGTACTACTCTAGCTGTATTTATTATGGTTATATATGTCAATACCTATTTGTCTCTTTTCTTCTGTTTAAAGGAGTGTGATGGAGGAGTGTGAAGAGGATGACCTTGGGATTAGCTTATTTAAGTAGGAGCGAGTTAATTGTGTAGCTTAGCGAGTTAAGTGAAGTAGTAATTAGTGAGATTACAAGTCTGCTGTTATAATGTAAATAGTTTGTTGGTGCTGGTTTTGTTGTTGGTGCTGTGCTGATGTTTGTGTTTTCAAGAATTAGTAACGTACAGTAGTTAGTCTAATTTATATTAGATAGATATTATTATTATTTTAAACATTGATTTGTGATAGGGTGCATTATTTTTTTCTACGGTATTGTTTGTTCTCAGAAATTGTACCATTTTGCATTAGCATTTAGCAAAGATTAATAATATGGTATTTATTTGAGCGGCTCTCTTTTGCATATATAGAGAATAATATTCTAAATAGGCTCAGTGAGTGAATGTAATTATCTCAGTGAGTTATCGATATGTACTATGAGTGATATAATAATATATTCGACTCTATTTGATTATGAGGTAATATCTTATTATTTATTTATTTAGTGACTTTTATATTTATTAATTTATTTATATATCTATTATTATTATTGTTTGGAGTATTTATTATTTTCTCTCGGATGGTCTCTCAGTTACAGTGATTTGCCGCACTCTCGATTACATAGATCGAGTATGATTATTACTCTGCACTCTGATCATGTGATGTACGCCTGGATGTGATGTGATATTCGCGATCTGATTATTGAGTATCATTGCATTATAATTCATTATTCTTTCTGCCATTCAGTTCATTTATTTTTCGCACTCTAGTGAATTATTTCATGAGTGACTTTTCTTCATTATGTTATTATGTTATAACTTACATAATTTACTAGTCATCATATGCTCTCATTCTGATATTATATATATACTAAGAGTAAAAAGTATTAGCAACAGTTCATAAATTATCAAAGATATTTGTGGCTTTTACTCGGTTACATAAACACTATATTTTGAATTACACAGACTTTAAAATCACTAACATATAGGACATTATTATTACTGTTAATTAATAATAATAATAATAATAATAATATATATTACATATACTTCAATCAATGGATATTATTTAGACACTATTATAAATATAATACATATATAATAATAATCCAATTAATATAACACATACACATATTAATTAAAGTAGTTTAAATACATAATATAATAATAATAATAATAATAATCATAATAATATACTAGTAATATATTATTAATTAATGTATTATTGAAGTAATTTCATTATTTTGTTGATTTTTCTTTGTATAGGGTTCGTTTATTCACTCTATACTATATCATACGGATGATTCATTCAATTATATATATTATTCATTATTTTAATGAATTATTTATATATTATTATTATATATATATTATTCATTATATAATTATATTAATTATATTATTATTATTATTTCATTATATTATTATTATTATTATTAATTATTATTATATTTTAATGTTGATTTTCTTTATTATTTTATTATTATTATTATTATTATTTAATTATTATTATTATTATTTCTAATTAATTACTATTAATATTATTATTATTATATTTAAATTATTAGATATCTTAAGATTATAATTATTTATTTACTCTTATATATTATTATTACTTTAATCTTATTATATTATATGTATTATTATTAAATTATTATTATATTATATGATATATTACTTAATAAACTTTATGCGACGTGTCATCTCAATATCATTTACTATTGAGTGAGTCCTCCTTCGGCGAATTTTTATTAGAACGAGTAAGAGACGTGATCCATATTATTAAGAACGACGATTAGAAGCTATTATGATTCTATTATGGTTGCTAGTAATTATTTATTTATTATGTATTATTATAGTTTATTAATAATAATTAAGAATATCAATAGTGACTACTTAACTCATATATATTATTATTATTATTATTATTATCTATTATTAGTAATATATTAGTATTAATTATTAATATCTATATAGATTATTTTTTGTTATTATTATAATTATTTTCCTGATTTTATTATTATTATTATTAATTATTATTTATTATATAATTATTATATTTATATTATATAATTATTAATTATTAATTAAGCTTATTTATTATTATTATTGATATTATTATTAATTATTTAATTTATTATAATATTATTAATTTTATTATATTATTATTATTTATTATTTATTATTTATTATTATTATTTTAATTTAGTTTTATTATTAATATTATATATTTAAATTATCATTATTATAATTATATATTTATTAATTATTATTTATATTATTAATTTATTATTATTATATATTAATTTTATTATATTATTTCATTATTATTATTATTATTTACCTTATTAATTATTATTATTATTATTGTATTAACTCTATTTCATTATTCATCTCTTACTATCAATTGTGGTGAATGAACCACACACTTAGGATTCTTAACTAATTCTACTCTCATTATTTAATGTAAGCAAATTTTCTTACACCTCAAATAGGTTCACATTTTGTTTCATGTGAATTCATCAGACTAGTATTTGCTTAATATATGATGAGAAGAAATTGGTTCGCAGAATCGTTTGCGGAAATTTTTGGCGAATTCTGAATGTTCACAGTTATTTAAATATACGAATTAATTATTTTTATGATAATACTAATGTAAAGTAGATGTTCTTAATTCTACGAGTACTTTATCATATTAAATTTCTGACCTATTTACCTAGATACGTATATCTCCGGTTTATTATTATTATTATTATTCATATTTAATTATTTATATAATTATTATTTATAATTTATTATATATATTATTATATTATTATTCTTATTATTTATTATTAATATATTATTTTATATAATTCTATTTATTATTATTATTATTTATTTATTAGTTGAGTAGTATTATCCATTGTATCATTTTTTCATTATATAATATACAGTATTGGCTATTACTTAATACCGTCTATTCTTTAGGCTTACTAATGGGCTAAAAATTCGGTCCTATATAAGACTCGGAACATAATCCATCAGAAAGTGAGTCCGGATTCACTAACGCTCTCGACTTATATTGACATATGTAGTACATTAAGACCAATCACGAGGGCTTTTATATTATTATTAATAATTAATTAGACTTTATAAATACCTTATCATATTAATGTTTCCTGTATTGTCCTACTTATATATTTAGCTCATCTATGTATATATTAATAATATATATATAATACTAGAGTAAATATATAATAATTATTATTATATATAATATATATATATATATATATATATAATCTAGTAATGCCTTACACACATAAGGCCATATATATATATATATATATATTATATATATATAATATATATATATACTATATATATATATAATATATATATATATATTATTATATATATATATATATATATATATATATAATATATATACATATCTATTATATATAATATATATATATATATATATATATAATATATATATATATATACTATATAATTTTTCTAAAATTTAATGATAAATTTATCATTTACTTATAAGGCTATTTCTCAGATCATTGTAAAAAATCAAAAAAAAAAAAAAAATCATGCAATAATAAAAATTTGATTATTTTCACATTTCTAAACTAAAAACAATTGCATTTTGAGATTGAATTTAAAAATCGGTTATTTTTTTTAATTTTAAAGAAAAAATATAATTATTTACCTATTTTTTGCAGCGGCAGCTCTGTCTCTTTGTCGCCTGTTCTTGAACCAATTTCCGACTTGTGTTGGTGTGAGTCCTGTAGCTTGAGCTAATTCACGCTTTTTACTAGGGTTCGGATACGGGTCCTGTAGATACCATTCTCTCAAAAGAGATCTAGTTCTTTCTTTAAAACAATGTGTCTTTTGCTCTCCGTCCCAAATAGTTCGAGGGAACGGAAACTTCTTTCTGACGCGGTATTTGTCAACAGGGCCCAAGGGTCGGCCTCGAAGCCTTTCAGCTTCTTGGTAATGAGCCTCAAGCCAGAGGGCTTGAAGGCGAGCATGTGATGCTTTTGAAAACCGTTGAGATTCAATAAGCGCGTACAATTCCCTAAAATTACCCATATGGAATGCGACTAATGCTCGTGCCCGCAGAACAGCTTCATATTTTCCAAGGTCCTGAAGATTAGGATGTGCCACAGGCAAGGACCAAAGAAATCGCCCCAAACGTTCCATATCACCACTTTCTTCAAGAGTTTCACACACAGCAGCTACCTGAGCTGATGAAAACGATAGGGTTGGTAGCGCCAATAACGGTGTTGGAATAACAGGACCCGGATTAACCGTTCCTCCAGAGGCACTAACGTTTGCTGCCAATCCTAGAACCATTCCGAAATGTCACTAAATATATCAAGATAAAAGGAGGCACTGGCACCACTATATGATATAATAAAAACTACTTTTCCAGTTCATGACTCAACTCGGGAGTTCTCACCACTGTCGCTCGTATTGATATATATATATGAGTAATAATAATATATATATATATATATATTTATATTCTTATAGTATATATATATTATATTAATATAAATATAATATATATTAATTGGGACATTATATTATTAATATTATATTAGCTAGTAATGGTTAATTATATTAGTTATATGTATATTAAATTTTGATGGGGTTGATAGTTATTGTGGATTAAGGTTAAGGGTTAAAGTTTGAGGTTAGGTAGGTTAGTAGTATATTATGGTAGGTATATTTATGTTTATATGTTTATAAAAATACAAAAATTTATATTAGTATTTAACCAAAATTTTATATTAGATCCTCCCATTGCCTTTAAAACTAAGCACAATTGGTAACTGGCATACATTTAACCAATATTGATTTTCACACCATACATCAAAGCTTAATAGATAATTAAGCCTCATATTATATATATATATATATATAGTTTAATATTTAATTATATATAAATATAAAAGTATAATATATTATATAGAAGTATAATATTATATTAATATATAATATATAATAATATATAGTAATATTAAATATAGTATGATATTAATAGTATATAATCATAGGCTATATGATAATATATCAATTAGTTAATATATATAGATTTCTATATATATATTAAATAGTTATATAATTATTAATATATATATAATATATATATTCACTAAAATGAGTTAAATCTGGCGAAGCTATGACATCTTATAGTAGAAACAATAGATTCAACTTAGTGTCATCGTGATGTAACAATCAGTAAGATAAAAAAGTAAACTTGAGATGACAATTATTTAAAGCATAGTTAAACTGGTCTCAGTGACCGGAAAGGTTTTTACATAAAAATATAGATCGAGACACATGGGCGAGTTTAGTGAACGTGGGAGGCTGGATGATTCATAAGCACAATTCTATTACTTTGAACGAAACTGTCAAACGTTAGCCACTACAACTGAAATTACCAACGTCACTGTGAATCTACCAAGAATAAAAATCAGCACTCGTAAGCTGTCCTATAAAATAGGACCTAATGTGCTCTATGTATTAATTGCTAGACACAACAACTCACTGTACACCAATATATATAAAAACCAAATCTAGCTGGAGTGAAGCGAACACATATACCAAATTAAACTCACAATATAATGGAACAAACAGAACAGCAACTGGAAGATCAATCTATTACCCCAATATTATAAATAGAAATCGATATCAACTGGGATGGTAAATCTGTTGTATAACTTCACTTCAATATATTTAATTGTATTGAAATAACATGGACTTACTTTAAGGTGATTCATTCAGAGATCACCCAAAAATTAATTAATAAATAAGAAAATTAGATAATAAATAAATGAACAATTAGTCTAGGGTCAGAGTTAATATTCATCTTATATATTAGAATATGATACCATACCTGATAATCTAGGGAGTCGAAATATATTTATATATCTCATTCCTATATATTAAGTAAAGTTAATAATTTATATTATTATAATTATTACTGGGTTATTACGTTAAACATCTAATTATGTCATAATGAATCATAAGCATAATCATTAGAATAGAATGACCTAAATTTTTATTAAAGACTCATCGAAAGTACTTAATATACTATCTGAGTATATTAATGTTTCATGAAATCGGATCGCACTTAATTAATAAGGAACAATATACGTATATACTATACAATTTATATTATTATACGGGGGATCTGTATGAAGTAAACCATACTTTGAAAATAAATTAGTAGTACACGTAGTATATGATAGTTATTGGTATGTAGTACCTAGAGAGCAATAGAGCATAAAATCAGCTTGTGGAAAATTTCAATAATAATGAAAGTAAATAAATAATTAACCATTATTATATATATATATATATTATATTTTATATTATATATATTATATAGCCTATAGCTTTGATTAGTATATACTATATTATATACTATTTTTACACCAAATTTATACATTAATACATTATTATTACGACATGTACCGGTATTACTCATGAGATTAGACCATTATCATTTACTCATTTTGACATACATATTTAAAGGTCGATTACTCCGAAAGTTTAAACTTTATAAATATATCAATAAACTATTGTTAATATATATAATAATTATGTATACTTAGAGAAACACGTTCAACATTTATACGCCAGTAAGAGCCTTTAATGAACATTATGTATGAACACATTAAGGACCCAATTACTTAAGCAGCTGCACTAGATGTCTTGGAGAGACGAAGTCATATCCCTAGTGTCACGTGTATTTAAATCACTATATATCAGTCAAGAAAAAGAAACTGAGAAAGGGCAAATTGATTAATGAGCAGATCGGGTGTTATCTTGTGGGGTTGAGGCGTAACCATGGATCCCGTTAGGATCAGGAGGATGAATCTCCCAAAGTTATTAACTAACTTACCTAAAGCAGAACTAGAGGAGATTAACGTATAGACAAGGCATAATGAATATTAGAGGTAACCATATAGCGGGAGAATAGGGTGTTAACGTGACTCCCTATCTTTAGTAATATATCAAATGGGAAACCCTATACAAATGTGAGAACATAGTGTATAAGTCTTTTCTATTAGCTCATCTTGTGGGGTACTTCAAAGACTGTTTTATAAGGGAGCAAATTATGATGAAGACCTGCAAGAAGATTTTATGAAAAACTGAAGCAGTATCTCCTTGGTAGTGTATCAACTTTGACCCAAATATTCTACCGAAGGACTCAGAATAGAGATAATATCGGAGCGCTACATCTCTCGAGAGGTCTATTAAAAGAAAATAGAGCGAACTGGGAGATTAAACGTTGAGATCCAACCCATATAATGGGATAACAGGCAAATAGGTCTGAGGATTTTAAATATAAAGGTATAAAGACTCTATCTATCTATCTAGTCATCAATCTATCTATCTAGCTTCTATCTATCTACTATCTATTCTATCTATCTATCTATCTAATCTATCTATTCCTTCTTTCTATCTGATCTATCTATCTTCATCTATCTACTCTATCTATTATCTATCTACTATCTATCAATAGAAATAATAAAAAGCAGAACGAGACATAAAGTATTTTACGGATGTTCGGGGTAAGCATCCTTTCCTACATCAAAAGTAAAAAATGTATATCATAGTACGACCTAAGGAGTTCATGACACAAATTGTAATGATCAATAAATTAAAATATAATATGTGGATCAGTTAGAAGTAAATATAAATATTGAATTATTGAAGTAAGATAAAACACACCAATGAATCTATCAAATTCCATTACATAAACTAATTCCATCTTAAAAAATCCTTAAAAAAAATATGGTGTGTTCCACAGATATCTGGACTTTAAATCTCGATTTTCGGTGTGAACGAATTGGCGTCAAACTAAGGAAAATGCACGCTTTACATATTATATAGGTATATAGTATATATATATACTATATATATATATATATATTATATATATTATATTATAATATATATATATATATATATCGACAGAGAAAATATATATATATAAATACTATAATAATATATATATTATATACTATAGTAGTAGGTATTATATAGCTTATTATGACTGATTATAGAATTCAGACTGGCTATCTTTTATAATAGGATATTGTATTGACTGGAATGCCCTTCATGAAGTAATCACCACGTTCAAAAAAGTCAACTTTTTAATCTTAACAACAATATCATGCAAAATCGAGTGTTTAATCATCGACAAACAATGCAAAACACACAATTACCATATTTATTTACATATCTAAATTATATTAATGTTCCAGCTAGCTTTCGCCGCCAAGTAATCGGTCCTCTTCAGGTGAATTATTGAGAGTAGAAAGGAGAGCTCCTGCGTTAAAAGAGAGAAACTGAATGTATACAAACAATTTTTCAGTTGGAGATGTTGTTGATTGATCGTAAACTTTTGATCGATATTTTTGAAACATTGTTTGTATTTTTTCATCAATTAAATTTCTGTGTCAATGTCGAGAGTTTATAATTGTGACATTTAAATATGACATTAGAATACAAACTTTTTTCATTATCAAAATTAAATATATTTAAACGAAACAAGTCTTATTGGTCATAGTTAAATTGGTTTTTTAAGCACTGAAATAACGAGAAAAGTATCAGATTTTTTCCCCAATCCTAACTTTGCAGTTTTACATTGGTTGGGTGTTAGGTTATCGGCTTTCGATAACGGTGATCTTGGTGCTAAAAATAACTAACGCTTTGTGGTAACCTTAAATTTATGCAATTCTTATAATACCAATCTACAATTCACTGTAGAGAGCACCTCTATCAATACTTCTCAATTTACCTTTCTTAGGAGATCACCTTTGGTGAAGTGGGGAGCGACATTGGTAACTGACATTGTTCAATTCTCACTGCAGAAAGCCAACTTCACATGTTAACTATACACATTGGTATTCCTTTCATTGTTTCAACACGAAGGTGGGGACCCTCACATCTTTATTTTTATGTGCACTACGTATTTGTTCCCCCTCAAATCTACAGACGGAAATCAATTTTTTATTTAAACAGTACTTGTGTTTAAAGAATTTTTACAGAATATCCTTGCTTCTCCGCAGCTATATCAATAGAGCTTTAAAAGAAGATGCAATTAAGCACAAATATTTACGTCATGATTCTCAATAACCAAGTTACCTAAAGAGTAAGTTACCATACCTATCCTGGCTGTCCCATATCCTACTTTACAAATTGCATTCAGGGAGGGTGTTATTTCCGAAGAATTGGGATCGTTGACCCACGCAATCGAATCCTAGTCACATCCCTTAAAAAGTTTAAAAAGCTAACTAATTTGATTATAATAGCTCTTTATTCTCACTGAGTTAGTAGTAGTACATGTCCTGCCATAGACTTGTAGAAGTTATGTCAATGTGTGGAGAACGTTGACGTTTAAAAGAAGAAATGACCAGCATAAATACGAATCTCACATTACGAGTAAGCAGAAATCATGCACTTACTCAATCATAGATCGGACGTTTAATCAAATAAATCAATCATTCGATAAAATAGGAACGCCATCATTGTCTCAGATAATAACAAGAGGAAAAGCAGTCGAATCCATTTGAACTTTATAGATTAGTAAAAACTTAAATAAAAAAAATAGCAGGTGAAATAAATATAGAAAGTGAGCATCTTCATTTGATGAAAAATACAAATATTTTTAAAAATATCGATAAAAAGTTAGATCATCAAAGGACAACCATCTCAACTGAAAAATTTGTTTTATACTTCAGTTTTCTTCATTTAACGCAGGAGCTCCTTCTATTCCAAGTGTATCCCACCTGATAGAGGCCGTAATGACTGGCACGGGCGAGAGAAGCTAGTGGAGCTTAAGATATAGGATTTAGAAATTATAACTAGAATTATGTGAGGATGTTCCGGATACATTAAGTGAGATAACACTCGGATTTTAGCGTATTTAGTTTTAAAATTAAAAAGTGACTTTTGAGTGTGTATTCACAAGGGCATTCCAGTCAAATATATATATATATATATATATATATATATTATCATACAATTTAAGTATATAAATATATATATAGTATATAGTATAGTATAATATATAGTATCAATATATATATATATATATGATATATATCAGATATAGTATATATATATTTTATATATAATAATATATCATCAATATAATATTATATATAGTATATATTTATATATATATATATATATTATATATACTAGTATATATAATATATTATATATATATATAATATATATATATATATGTTAACATCCAATTTAATCAATCAATTAATATAACTAATATAAAAATATAAAAATAAAATATAAGTGACAAAGAAGATATTTAAAAGCCTTTAGCAACCACCATCATTAAAATTATTGGAACATCTCAAAATAAGAGTAAATTAAACAAATTAATTTTGTTAATATTTTCATGATGTATTATCAGAAACCGTTAAATAATAACATCTAATAATTTTGTAGAGATTATATTTTCGTAAGAAGTTTGATAATACCTATTAACATAAGAGCATAATTCTAAAATGTTTGTTTACATAGTAAAGGCACCGTCCGAATGATCATAATCTCATTAGAAAAAATGAAATGGGGGGCTTAAACATTCCCTTGCAATACAGTACCCAATGGTTCGCTTTTTTCACTCCTCGCTGATGCAGAAGGTATATTTCCAGCTTGAAATAAGTCTGCTTATAAGCATCTTCAATTGTCCAGTAGAATGTTCTTCTATCTTTCCTTGGATATCAAACGTACTACACATTATACAAACTTTCATTTTACAGTGTAGAATATGGAAATCAAATCATGTAACATTGTAGATATCCAGAGGAAAAGGTATGCAAAAATAATCCCTCACTATTCCAACCTCATCATTTGGGAGTTTGAGGCTTCCTGTGGTGAGATTGGTGCCGCTACGGGATTACTGAACCGTTCTGTTACACTATCCTGTTACTACAATTATTTTGTAACATTTTGAGTATTCTAATATAATTTTGATTTTGTTATGCATCATCTCTTTCCTCTATACCACACCTCTTGTTCTTTGCAAAAAACTTAAATGCTTGATCACTTCATTAGCAAACCACTAACTACCACAGTCTTACTGTCTTTGTTGGCAAATATGTTCTTGTGCCATTCATTTGAATATCACTTTTTCTCAGGGTAATTTCCGATGTTTTTTATTATATTAGTTTTCGTTATCTACTAGTAACTCATTTCAAACATTTCATGCAGGTTTAAAGAAATCCAATTACATCTACCAAGGATTTAGTTGCACCAGCCACCTTCCTACCATTCACAACATTCCTACAACACTCTGCATCATCCGTGTCCCTTTTCATCCAACATATATCCTAAATATTTAAACTCAGACACTTGTTCCAGCTGCTCACCATCCAACAAACATACAGTAACTTCACACCGAGGACTGTCCTCACTCACAACCATAACCTTATTCTTATCTATGTTTACTTTCAAACTCCTCCTTTTACAACACCCTGCCAAATCTCTCCAATCTGCTCAAACTCTCTTCAGATTCGCCACACAAAATCCAAATTATCTTCCTCATGATGAATAGGTAGGATAACCTCCACTCTCTTCCATTACCCATCATTCTAACCCTTTACCCTGATACCCCAACCTCTATTTCTTTCATAAACTCACTCCATTATTTACACAGATTGATCCAAGCCAATGGATGACGATAAACATCCTTGCCTCACTCCGCTATTAATATTAAGTCAATCACCGTTTTCAGCTACAATTATTCTTCCATGCACGTTTCACACGTCAGATTATATTATGATGTATTGTATATATTATATATTATATATAATAGTATCTATATAGTATTATATTATATAGTATATATATTATGATGAGATTTTATATCCTGTTATATATTATATAATATATAATATATAAGTAGTGATGCCACAGTTTGAGCGTTGCGCCCACCCTTTTTTCGATATGAAGGACTAGAGATATTTCTTTAAACTTGGAACTAATGATCTATATATGGGTTAGAGCTCCGAAACAGGGTGAAATTTCAAGTCTCGTGGGACTGGATATAGGGGGGGTGGTCACCCCCGAGACGCTTAGCCGCTAACGCCCGTTTGTTGACGTGCTTGTGTGTGAACTGAAGATATAGGCTATTGGAGGATTGGACAGACCGAAGGCGTCTGTCAAATCGACAGAACATACAAACCGAAGGTTTGTCTGGTGTTTGTCCTGTCATTTGATTTTTTATAAGTTTTATTATTTGTTAAGTATTTATTATTATACTTATATTACTTTTGGGGCTTAAAAGACACAACACTGTGTTTCAATTCGACCGATATCGAACTCGCGTACCCACTGCCGACTACCGACTCCGACTCCGGACTCCGACTCCGATCCGACTGCCGACTCACACGTCGCCGCTAGCGCTCGCAATTCGCACTGCACCGCACGAGCACTCGCATGCGAGCTACGACAGCGCTTCTGCCAGAAGCGAACGTGTCAGCATGTTTATTTTATATTGATATTATTATTTATTATTTTATTATGTATTATATTATTATTATTATTATTATTATTATTGATTAGTAGTCTTATTATTATGAATTATTATTAGTTAGTTATATTATGTATTATGTAATTATTATTTTGATAATAATTATATTATATTAATTATGATGTATTATGTATTTATTATGTATTATTGAATATAATTATTAATTATTATTATTATTTATTATTATATTCTTTTTTTTTTTAAGCATTATTGATAAGTATTTACAGAAAGGGAAGAAGAGAAAGGAAAAGAAGAAGAAGAAAAGATAAAAGAAAGAAGAAGAAAAGAAAGAAGAAGAAAGAAAGAAGAAGAAGAAGAAAGAAAAGCCGAAGAAGAAGAAGAATAGAACGAAGAAGAAGAAGAAAGAAGAAGAAGAGGAAAGAAGAAAGAAGAAGAAGAAGAAAAGAGCAAAGAGTAGAAAGGTCCATCATCAAGCTGTTTTTTCAAACCGGTTTTATTGCGTAATGTGGTGTTCCATTTTTCATAGGTACAATGTATACATATAAGACGGAGTCATCGGTATTCCGACTGTCACCTCGGTAAGTTTTCATTGATATGTTATTGTTGAGTTATTATTATCATTATTTATTATTAGTTATGGCGGCTAGATATGGTATTGATATTGGTATTGATATTGATTTTGATTTTTCGATTATTATTATTTATTTATCTATTATTAATTATTATTATTATGGTATTAGTTATGCTGCGATAGAAAGTAATCCCTATGGGGATAGACAGACACAGAGCGTGTCCGACTTCTGTGTATAGTATAGTAGTTATAAATAATATATATTACCCCGGTGAATGCATAAGATTTTTAGAGGACGGCTCAGGCTGCCAGCCTACGGTCTTCACACTATATATTACATGGGTTAGAGTTTAATGTAGTCGGTTTAGGAAAATTTGGAGGGGTGTTAGATGGGGTGGTAACCTCTTTGTATACGAAGTTACGTCCCCGCTGGTCTCCCCACGAAGGGGGACCCGTCCACCTCCCTATTAAAAAAGTACAAAGTGCATCGTAATTGGTTGAATTTGGTGAGAAGGATCAGAGTGTGAGTTTATGATAAGAGTTTTTTTAGCGATCTGGGAGTTGGCTCCGGCAACCCGTGCTGAGCGTCTGCGGTGCCGTAGTTATGATAACATTCGTATAACAACAATATTGCGTGTGTTTTATGGGTTATTCGAGGTCAGTATGAGTCGAATATCGATGGTTATGAGTGCATATAGTGGTCCTAGGTCCCACAGATGCGGATTTTCACCCAAACATTAAATATTGAGGTGAATACTGTAAAACTTGTATAGACACCTAAGTCATCATAAGTTATCATTACTGCGAATACCAGTGTAAAGTTTGCATGTGAAGCCCCATGTGTGATGCTATACCCCACCCCGGTCGAAACATTGAGTATTGAGTAGAAGGCTGAACTCGGTTATAGCACCCATCATAGTAAGGATCTGTCTTGCTTGAAAAATCATGTTAAAATTATGTTGAGTCACCCTGGGGAATGCTGGCCCCACATGAGATTATTTGCATATGACGACGAAACTTGGTATATCAATTCTTTCTCATGGATGTATCACGCGATAGAAAAGAAGAAAAAAAAAAAGGAAAAAAAAAAAAATTAAAAAAAAATTAAATAAAAAATTAAACATTTTGATATAAAAAATTAAAAGAAAAATTTTTTAAGATTACAGAAATTTTAAATTTTTTTTTTAAAAAAATTTAAAAAATGTTTTAAAAAATTAAAAAACAAAAAAAAAACAAAGAAGTATTTAACACATTTTCAATTTAGATATTAAGTTTATAACTTAAAAAATGTTAAGTTTTTCTATATAAATCAATTACACCCTCGTAGTGGAGCCTCTGGAAGCCTCTGCTGAGCTCCCGGAGCCCCTTGGGCTCTTTTCGCACCCCACGTGCCCTCCTCCCCCACCGTGTCCCCAACGCATAACTCCCCATGCCTATGATCTAATTGATTTCGTGTCAATTTTGTATAACATAAAACAACAACCTTTAATATCTCCTTTACAGCTGTTTGCACAGTTATCACTAAATCTATACACTTAGCCATATTTATAACTTAAGAAAGTTTGTGTTTTATACATACCCTAAACCTGTAACTCAGTAAATCAAGCCACCTCCAACCCTCCCTCTTCCAATCCTGGCATATTTTACAATCAACATAAGTAATCAATTTACAACACCCGATTTTACTTCACAACCTTAGCTGAATTATTATATCTGATGGCAATGAATTATATGCCAACGTTAACAAAAGTTTCGAATCACTAAATGCAAACATGTAGCATCACCTCAACTACGAATATAATCGTACAGTCGCATGCTCAAACCTAACATTCCTTACACACGAATAAACAGTTAACATTAACAAAGTTTCCTATACTTAACAACAGTAAAGTAACTACATGAGTGCAGAAAAGGTAAACCGTTACAAGAAATTAGAAATCTAATCGATATTTTTACATTAATCGATTAGAACATTTAACACAGAAATTTATCACAACCCTTGTGTAAAATAATCATGAACTGACAGCAATGAAATAAGATGCGAACATAAAAAAAAAGTTTCGCTCAATAAAGCAACATAGCATCACCTACTACGATGAGACGTAGCACTGACAAACCGTAACACCTCTTAAACATGAATAAAAATTTTAATGTATCAACTTCCATCCTTAAGCAACAACAGTAAAGTAACTAATCAGTGTGAGCGCCAGAACGTAAACTCACTTACACTTTTTTTTACTAACATCATCACTGATATTTTTACTATTAACATTAGTAACAATTTAACAAAAATCCTCTACACAATCTTGGTGTTATCTATTAGGAAGTTTAAGATTAGACAGTTCGAAGTAACAGTGTTCATATTAATAAAGCAAACAAGGATCATATGAATCTAGAATATAGATGTACCTACAATCTTAACCATCTTATATCACGATAAGCATGTCAACATTAAACAGTGTCCATACGTTAAACTGTATTACGTAAACTAACATTGTTGCCGATAGCAACTATCGAAGTACGATTTCACTAGTTATCTACTTTTTGCAATACATATCCTCTCACATATCGATTATTATCTTTTTGCACGGAATCATGAGTAACGATTTTAACAAAAATTTATAACAATTCTGGTGTAATTAGCATACTGACCGCAAACGAAATACGTCAACGCGACAAAGATTCACATGCTGCAATGAAGGCATACAAACACTATCATAGACCTGATGTAGACAATATAGATGTATAGACATCAAATCCAACATAGCCTTATCCATAATACACTTCGCTAACATTAACTAAAGTTCATCATTCTTGAACAACAGTAAGAACGTACCGGAATCCATACAAAGAACGTAACCTATTCATACGTTTTCAAACATCTCTAACATACACATCATTACTATTTTCGTATTAACACTGGTACTATTATAGGCCATGCAACCGGTACCCTAATATATACTGAACAACGAACATATGTCCAGCGTAACTAAGTTTTTGCGCTGTAAACAAAGAGCATAACATATATCATAACGTCGATACCAGAATAAACGAAGTCACGAATTCGAAAAACCTAGCACAGCTTTAAGGCAAGAATAACTGTAAGTATATCTAAAACGCATACGAACGTAACAGGTACTGAACTGCTGAGTGAGGTAACATATTCACATGTTAACCCAAATAGCATATAGCGATGTGTTGTGTGTTAGTTTATTGTGTTAATTTCGATTGTCTTAAAACTTTTTGTTTTTTAAAAACAAAACTTTTATTTATTTTTAATTTCTTTCGTTAAAACCTTTTTTGTTTTAAGTAAAAATTTGTTCTTATGTTTTTAATTTTCTTTTCCTTCTACTTATGTTTAATTAGTATTACACTTTCTTTTATTGTAATTTTAGTGTTCTTTAATAATTTTGTCTATTTTTATTTGTATTCTTTAAGACGCTTTTGTTTTTAAAAGCTAATAATTTTGCACTTTTCAAAGTTATAGCCGTTAAAGAATACCGTTGTTTTTTATACATACCGCTAAGGAGAAAACGCGTAAGATCACGAATCAGTAAATCAAACCACCTCTACCGATTCCCCCCCCTACCGCGGACCACACGCTGCTCTCTTTGGAGGGATGAATCTGAATTGATCTTGAACTGTTGCTCAGTCATGATTTTCTGAGTGTCATTTTGGAGTAAACATACGTCTATATAAAAATATGTCTTTTATTGACTAACTGCTCGAAATAATGCTGACATAGACAAAGTTTTCAACATCACATAAAGACGCTACGACATATGACATACACCTGATGTAAGAATAATAATGTATATGTACATTCAAACCGCGTCAGATAACCTTAATCACGAATAAATCAGCTACATAAACAAAGTTCAATCTTAAAATCAGTAAAGGTAATAGCAAACAAGTAGAATCGGTTGCCGTTCTTCACACCTTTTGTGTTTTTTTCTTTGTTGTTTTAATGGTTTGTTAAGAAAGCTCGTCTTTATTTCGTTTTAAAAACTTTTGTTTTCAAAAAAAAAACTTTTAGCTATTTTGATGGTTATTTAGTTCTTTTCTTTATAGGCTTTAGTTTGACGAAATTGTTTTATACTTTAAAAAAACTTCAATATTAAACTTTATAGCTTAAAATGTTTAGCCTTTTAGGAAGCTAAAAGAATTTTATTCTTTTTATGTTAAAACCGTAGAAAATTTACATTTTTACTAACTAGAAACAGTAAACAGGTAAATAACAAGGTTTTACACATCAATAACTAACATACACAGTAACCTTGAATACAAATATAATGTATAACATCAAACCTATACAAAATAGCCAATACTTGGCAACATGCAGTAACTGAAATTTGCCGCCAGAAGTTAATTATAACGACTCTTTTCAAAGATGATCTCTAACATATCACTGTATTTTTACATTAACATGAGTAACAATTTAACAAAATTTATCAAACATACACGCCAACTCGAAATATATGCGGCGAACGTAACAAACAGTTTTCACCAATTCAATAATAGGTTAACAAATCAGTTAGTCTCTGAACTAGGAATATAAATGACACAATGGAGACAAAACCAACATTATCCTGACAGTGATCCATCATATATGGCGTAACATTAAAAAGTTCCATACTTTCTTACAACAAATCAGGATGCGGAATTTCAGCAATGGCATTCATGAACGTAATCATGTACGGATACCTCTGTGGTTCGGTATTCCAGAGTATGCAAAGTGACATATCGAGTAACTTGGGTTCAAACTCCGCCACTTCGACAACATTAAACGTCAAATAGACCGATGATTCTTTGTATGGTTCCTTGTACGAAGACAATTGTACTGTCAAATACGCTATCGAGTTCTTAGTTTGTTCGTTTTTCGAAACATTTAAGCTATACATTACTGTCTTGTTTGACAGCAGTGGTCAACATAAACAATTCTTAGGTAAAAAGAAATTTCTTACTCTCTTGATAAATCCCTTAATGTTGCAATAATCGCAGGAGAAACTTTATTTTAAATTTATTCATTAAAACTCTTTGTTATTAAAAAACTTTAATTTTTTAATTTAAGTTATTTTTCAGAAATAATACTATCGGTACATCCCTACTACAAAGTTTAATTTTTTTTTAATATTTTATTTCGTTAAAACTTATTTTGTTTTTACTAAAATTTTTTTATCTTTGTATTTTATGGAGTAAAAAATGTCATTGTTTTTACATACCCAGAAGCAGTAAATCAGGTAAATCACCCATCCCCGCCGTAAAGCTCTCTCGGTCCTCTCACTACCATCCTATGATCTATCGATGCTATTGATTTCAAAAGTAGCACATTTCGTGTATCGATTTCGGGGGATAAGCATTATCCATACCAGACCAAGTTCTTTATACACGATCAACGGAACTATAGTGACACCACTAACAAAGGTTTTCCATTGAATCTGCAATAGACGTAAAACATCTTGATATCAAGATTTTAGGTAAAATTTTACATCGAAACATAACTTTAAAAAAACTAAAATGACGACCATAACAAGCTCCCATTAATTAAATTATACTAACGATAAGCATTCATCTGGTCTATAGAGAATATATAATCGTACAACATAAAGCTAAACATACTTTAAAATCATGAATATAAAAGAAGCCCAGCGGGGTTTAAACTGTTAACGTTAACAAATTCCATACTTAACGAGAGTAATATATAACTGTAACATATGCATCATCTGTATAAAGAATATATGTACAGCACATGTAAACCTAACATAGTACTTTATAAACATTGGAATAAGTATACTGGTAACATTAAACCAAAGTTCCATACTTAATCAGCATAAATTTAACTAACACGATGGCGTGACGGCATACAAAACGGTAACCACTATTGCCACCTTTGTCATGCAAGTACTGCTAACATAGCGATGTTAATTTTTCGCGATTTAAAACTGGAAATATTTAAACAGAAAATACCCGTCAGGGTGGTGACCATTCATAATACCTTGTATATGGGGTTATGCCTATTCATTCGGATCAAATCGATATTAAGCTAACGTAACAAAGTCTTTAACATTAAAAAGCTTACCATAACATGCATCAGTGAAACTAAGTAGAAGTACTATTCCAAGACACAAAGCCTAACACATACCATTAAACATCGAATAGATACTGTTCAACAATCATACCAAAGTTCCACAATTTAACAAACCAGTATAAGGAACTGTAAGCACATTGCCATGCAAGACGCAACTCTAACTCCCATACTTTTTCTAAAAAGCATACTCGTAGCATAATGTACGTTAATTTAGACATGATACATGCTAATATTTACTAATTTACTCTACTAACCTCTGTCTAAATTATCATACTAGATCCAAGCGGAATATATGCTAACGTACTTCAAAGTTTTTGTACATTTGACATAGTAAATGTACAAAAAAATTTATATCATACCTTACCATAAAATATATTAATAATTGCCAGTTCCCGCAAAGCAAATTAATCTGCAACATAACAAAGTTTTTATCAATCCAAACATGAACATAAAAAATAAGTTTTTCCGAGATAAAATGTATAAGTAGTGTAAAAAGAGTCACCGATTTTAAAGCTGGAGAATCAGTATCAACGCATCAGGGCCCTCATCCTAAGCCCCCCCTAAGGCCACCTGTAAAAACACCGTACCTAATCTTCTCCATTAATCTGGTTAGTTATTCCAGTGTAGTTATTTTAAGTTTCGGGTAGATAAACAAAAGGATCATTTCCTCACTAAGATTTCTTACGCAGAATATACGTGCTAACTGTAACATTGTTTCATGATTAATCGTAAAGGCTAACATAGAAATTTAACCAATACCAGAACTAAAATTATATTGCAGCCAAAAAGACTTTTAGACAACTACGCCGAACAAATCTATTTACTAACATTTAACAAAGTCCCTCCTTAACGAACCACAAAGTAACGGTAATTCAGCGTACAAAACTGTAAACCACTATTTACTACTTTTTCAAGCATATCTATAACATATATCAGTGTTAATTTTTACATTAACACCATTGATATCTATTGATTTACGTCGCATTTTTGTGCTATGTTTAGGATAAACATAGCACAAAAAAGAGTTCTTTTATAGCTACCGCCTCGAATATATGCTACATTAGAATAATCAATTGTTGCTTTCACATTAATAACTAACACTAGCAGATATGATACGAAGCAAATAATGTAGCAACCATAAACAATCACAGAATGACGATACATGTGGATAAAGTCAAGGAAATAAAAAAAGAAACTAAATTTTCCCTTGTTTTCCATAACTTCTCTCTTCCTTTTGTAATACGAATCTCAAATCCTTCAAAATATTATTTTTTTCTCAGATTTTATATTTACAGATTGAGCCCTCTGTAATAGGTTTTAACGTACATGACGAGCATCTCAATTGTTATTGCTGCCTCAAACTCCAAGACCTTCTGCTGTTGTGGATATAGGGTATAAAGTATACTCTTGCTGATCATTTCAAAGATGTTCTTTGTACCCATAGTGATTTCGATCTCCTTTTCGTAAAAGGAAGGTGAATTTTCAAGTTGAGAACAATTGAATAACTTGGTGTTTCCTGGATGTTCGAGCATGATTGGATCCTTTGTAATTTTATATATGTATCCAGGATAGATAAACAAAGTTCAATCCAGTAAATCCACTTCATGACATACGTTTGATATTTCGTCTGATGGCATTTGATAAAATCGCTGTAATATTTTTTCTGCCATTATATTCAAACACCGAAAGATGTTGGGCGGAATATTTCCCACGTTGGATACTCTGGTCGCCACCAGCTACGTAATCAATGGTATTCGATATGGTTCATGTTAGGGAGAAAACAAGTTAGTTAATCTTTTCCGTGTCATCTTCGGTTAACCACCCTTGGATCGCCACGTGCCCAGGAATTCTTGTCACAGAGAAGAAATGTATTTCCATTTACCTCATGATATTAACTTCAAATCAAAGCAAGCACGCACTTAATTCTTCACAGTGAAAGGAATAATGGTCTGCTATCAATGGTGAGATGACTCGGAGCAGTGGCAAGTAACGTTCACCATTGTCTTGCGACGGAAAGTTTATTGAGGGCAAACAGCTCTTCTTGGATGCGATAATCTCCAGTTACAAGTATCGTTTACTAAATTATTATGTCACAAAGCAAAAACCACTGTGTTATAGTTTAAAGTTCAGGACGTCAAGCATTGATGAAGCTTACGCTAATGCCTCTTTTAAGAAGAATGTAATCTTCTCTCTCACAATAACGAAAGATGATGTAACAAACCGGTTTATACAATGCTAACCCTAAACGGTAACCCTAACAAGAAGGAGGGTCTATGAATATGTGCACGTAGCAAAGTTTGAGCATCAATAAAGCTATACACATCGTAACTACAAAGAATATAATGTACAGATGCAAACCTAACATACAATGCGCATATAATTTCAACTAACAACCTAAAATTCCTACTTAACAATTAGGTAGAAGTAGCTAACACGGTTGCATGACAATACTCGATATTTCCCTGACTTTTCCGTGCATACTCTACAACAAGTAAAGGACGTATTTATCATAACAATTCCTCAACAAAGTGACAATCTATCAAAGATACCAGCATCTTGAAAACTATGAATTGACACTATTTTCATCAAAGTGTCACTACGTCACGAGTATAACATCATTTGAAAACTAAATAAACGTGAGACTTTAGCAAAATCTCTGGGTATAAAGCCTAACATTACTCAAACAAACTTACTCTAGGCTCCCGTTTCTATACACATCGATCGGAGGGGTAGAGAACCTCGCATTACCCCTCGTGGTGATCCTGCCTCATCAGGATTACACCCTTTTCATGGGCGCACACCTTGGTGTTTCTCTCGGAGGAAATTATTGCTTTAATACTCTTGGTTACATGAAACTGTTTATTCGTTAGTTAAGGTTACGTATGGTTAATTCTACTATGGAATGTGTGAGATTAACACTGGATCTGTTAGAGAAATGATTAGTTTTGTAAGATATTACTGTGTTAACTGGAGATAATGTGTTAGAAAAACGGGAGCCTAGCTAATTTTTTGTTTGAGTAATGTTAGGGTAATAAGCCCGAAGAATTTTGCTAATTCGTACCTTATTCTGTAGTGGTAAGAGATGTTATCTCGTGACGAGTGACAACTTTGATGAAAAGTTCAATAGTCATAGTTACAGATGCCTTGTATCTGTTGATCAGATTGTCTTCACTTTGTTGAGTGAATTTGTTAGAAAATACGTCTTTACCTGTTGCTGCATAGCAGGAGAAAAGTGGGAACAATGGAGTATTGTATGACCTGTTAGTGACTTACCTTGAATAAGGGAATTTCTCAGGTTTTAATGTTTGATATTCAAAAGCGCGAATTGTATGTTAGGTTTTTGATCACTGTGACCATTGATAGCCGTTTTCAGTACGATGTGTTAGCTATTGATGCTAAAAACTTGCTACTTAGCACATATTCAATCAGACCCTCCTTCTTTGTTAGGGTACGTTTTAGGGTTGGGTCGTGTATAACCGTTTGTTACATCAATCTTTCGTTATTTGTAGAAGAGAGAGGAATTAGCATTCTTCTTAAAAGAGCATTAGGTGAAGCTCATCAATAGTTGAACGTCTGACTTTACATTTCATGATGCCATGGGCATGATCTATTAATATGGTAAACATTTGTAAAACATGGGAAGGATTATCGCATCCAAAGGATGTCTGTAAAATTGAACTTCCGTCGCAAGACAAAGTCGGTGACGTTACTGTTGCCTGCTTCCGACTCATCTCTACACTTGTACAGACCATTATTCTCATTTCATGTGAATGAATATGAGTCGTTGTGTTTGTGATAGGTTAATACATGGGTAAATGCGAAAATACATCTTCATCTGGACAAAGTTCCCTCGGGGATGGCTCGATCAATGGCGTGGTAACGGCAAGAATGACAGCGAAAAGATTATCTTCGAATTGTTTTCAAAATTGCCATAAATTACTTATATTTACGTAGCTGGTGGCGACCTAGTTCAACTGGAATATTCGGCCCAACATTCTTTGGTGTTTGTATAAATGGCAAAGAAAATATTGACGGGCGTTTAACAAAGTGCATGAAGAAGATAGTCAAACGTCATGGTTGAAGTGGATTACATCGGGATGAAGCTTGTTAATCTAATCGCACTGGTATAAACTTTTATATCAATGTACGGAACGTAATGCAATATTTCTCAGAAGCCTCGATAAAACAACCAGTTATCATATGTTCCTCTCCATCTTGAAGCAAATTCACCTTCCGTGTTAAAGAAAAAGAGATGAAGTTCACATGGGGTACAATAAGAATCAATGCTTGAAAGAATACTCAGCAAGAGATATTTAATTAGCCTATATCTGGGACAAAGAAGGTCTTTGGGATGTTTGGTAAGCAAGGTACATTGAAGCTCGTCATTACGTTAAAGCTATTAAGTAGGGCTCAGATCTTATTGTAAATAGTTCGTGTATATAATATGCAGATTGTGATTTTTAATTATATTATCTGTTTAAAAAACATAATTATGTAATTGATGTATGCTTAAAATTGTTTTTCTTATACATTGGGTTTCTTTATCTCCGCTATATATAATACTATATATATTATATATATATATATTATATATATAGTATATATATATATAATATATATACTATAAATACTATATATATACTTATATATAAACATATAGATGTATATTATATATATATTATATTATTATTTATACTATATTATTGTTTACGTTGTGAGCATTATTTCCTTAGTTCCCATCAGATCGCTCATGTTAGTTATTAATGTGAAAACATTGTTAGTGTCTAGCATATACTTCGAGGGGTCGTGTGTATGTTGATTTATTTTTGTGTCTATGTTATTCCGAAATGATACTGCAAAAATGCGACGTTATAATCAATAGTGTTTAATGTAATAACGAATTGAGCATGGCTTAATAGTGATATGCCTTGAAAAAAGTGTGAATTAGGTTACGTTGTAACGCTGTGTTAGGTATTTAGTGTGTGTTAAGTGTGGACACTGCGTGTTGAAGTTAGTAGATTTATCGAACGTAAGGTATGTTACGGCTTTTGTCATTGGTGCAGTTATATTCTAGCGTTCTGGTAAGCGCTATGTTAGCTTTATTAAATGATGAAACAATGTGTTACGTTAGCATATTCTGCGTGGTTAAGTATTATAAAGAACTGATATTTAGTAGCTGTATTTACACCGAAATGAACCGAAATGTGATCTGAATCATAGAGTCGATAGGAGTCATAAGGTCACGGTTAGGTTGTTAGGTGAGGGTAGGGATGGGCCTAGATGTTGGATTTGACTCGAGTTTATCAGCTTAAATCGTGACTATTACACTTTAACGTTATGACATTTATCGGAAAACTTATTTTATGTATGTTTGGATAAAACTTTGTTATTGCAATGTTTTGTTGGTGATTAAGTATATTTAGGTTAGTTAATTGAAGTAATTTTGTTAAAATATGACTAGTCAATGGTAAAGAACATTGTCACGATGTTTTGAGCATTATGTACGGTGTCTGTATGAGTTATTAGACAGGGTTCGTGATAAATGTTAGTTTAAAGTATTGAGTGTTATCATTGTAAAAGTTAACTTTAATATGGCTCGAGATGATGTCTTCGAAAAAGTAGGAGTAGAGTTGCGCTTTTGCAATTGCCGAATATAGTTCCTTAGCGTGGTGTTAAATGTGAAGCTTGTCTATAGATGTTTAACAGTTTGTTCATGTTAAAGGTTGTAGGTTGTTGTTGGAATACTATCTAGTTTCAGATGATGGTTATGTAAGCTTTATTAAGGTAAAAACTTGTTACGTTGTGTTGATGATTCGTTGATACGAAGATAATTATACGCAAGGTATATGTAATTTTTGCTTAAATATTATCACATGTTAATCAGGAAATTAACCATTTGCTATGTTAATGAGATATGTGGTTGACAAAAGAGGACATAGGTTACGGTTTTGTATGCCGTTGTGTATTATTGATGCTGTTAAGTCATTGAACCTGTTGTAACTGTACCATGGTTATTCATTGCTTGTAAAGTTATCGTTAGTTTATGCTCTGTAGCAATTAATCTTAGACCGAGATGATGGCTGAGTAGTTTAATTTAACTGGTGTTATGATATGAACTTGTAAGTTACCGGGTCAGTTTAGTTCAGTGTTACCAAGTAGTTAGGGTTAGATGTTGTACATTAATCCTTAGGAACAGATGATTGCTAGTGTTAGTTTTGCTTATGATGGGAAAAAGTTTGTTTATTGCAGATGGTAATAGTATGTCATGTTTAGAAGGGTTATGTTAGGTTTATCTGTATTTTAATTTTTGTTAAATCGCTGTGTTAGTTATTTATTAATTGGGAAAGACTTCTGTTAGGTTAGCATGTATTCGTTAGTCAGTGTATAACAGAACTTGTTTTTATTGTTATGTTTATCCAAAATATACTCGAAATATAGCTTGAATCAATAGATCGAATAGATGCTCAAGGATGGTAGAGCGAGAGGAAGTAGGAGGGATGGGGTTGAATTTACTGTTTCAACTGCTTTGGTATTAAAAACACCGATTTTATGTAAAGTCTAGAAAATAAAAGAATAGAAATTTTTAGTAAAAACAAAAGTTTTAAACGGAATAAAATTAAAAATTAAAATTTTTAGGTGAAAAACTGATAGTAACAAACATAAAATATTAAAAGTTTTTAAAGAAAAACAAAAGATTTTAAAGAAATAAAAATTAAAAATAAAATATACGAGTTGTTGTTATAGAAACATAAAGACATTAGCAAAACATAAAATGTTTTTATAATTGTTATGTTGACCCCTGTTTGGTCAAGACAAGAATCATATGTGTAGCTTAAATGTTTCGAAAACGAACCAACAGAATCAATGATGGATATCTGCGTGATGTTTCAGATAAACGAAACCATACATAGAAGTCATAGGTGATGCGTACTGTCAAAGTGGGCGAGTTGAATAATTTCGTCTGACATTGTATTTGGAATAACTCTGTGAAAACAGGAACCACAGCAAGCATCGTACATGTTCGTTCTGTAGGCATTGTTAGTACTTTACTGTTGTTAAATTATGGAACTTGTAATGGTAGCCAATTGATTTGAATCATAAGGTTTGTCTAGGGTTTTCGGTCAATGTGTATTAATTCCTAGTTCAGGGAATATGATATTTAACTTTATTGATGTGAAAAACTTTTCTGTTACATGCGCATTATATTTGTTGCGCAGTGTATGTTAGATGATAAATTTTGTGTAAATGTTACTAGTTTTAATTGTAAAATATCGACAGTGATTATGTGTAGAGAGATATGTTCTGAAAAAAAGTGATATGGTACGCTCTGTAAGAATGATCAGATTACTGTTCCTGTGTTGCCAAGTAGTATTTGTTCAGGTTGATGTTATAACTATTATTCTGTCATCAGTTTTTATTTACTTTATGACTGTGAGAACTTTGTTATTTACTGTTTTACTGTTTTTAGGTCTGTAAAGTATATGATGTGATAACGTAGTAAAACATCAGAATCTTATTTCGAAAAATTTGTAAACTTAAAGAAGATAAATTAAAATTAAAGAGTTTTTTTTTTAAAAAAATAACCAAACTTAAGATGTTATAGAAATAGCATCAAAGTTAGATGAAAAGTTATTTTAAAACAAAAATTTAAAAGAATTAAAGTTAAAAGTTAGAAAAAAGTTTTTAAAAACAAAGATAAAAAAAGAATGTGAAGGCAACGTCTATAAGTTGTTTTGCTAGTTACTTACTATCTTTAATTAGTTGAACTTTATGTTAATGTTAATTTTTTAATTCGTGTTTATAGTTATTGCAATGTTTGATTATAAGCCATTATATTCTTAACATCAGGTATGTTATTGTAGTTACTTTTATTGGATGTGAAAGACTGTTGTTGATTGCTGTCAGCATGATATTTCGAGGTTTAGTTATAAAAGAGGTACATATTGTCTATGGCTATGTTTATACCGAAAAGTACACTGCCGAAATGTGACGGAGTCACAGATCAATAGTATCATGATCAATATACCCATAGATGCAGTGGTTGGTCGGTAGGCGGTTTGGTTTATTTACTGATTCAAGTGATTTTCCTGTTGTTAGGGGTATGTAAAGACACAAATTTTTTTACGTTATGAACATGGAAATTGAAATTTAAGTAAAGAACAAAAGTTTAAAGAAATAAAATAAAAGATTAAAAGTTTTTAAAAAACAAAAAGTGTTTTAAAGAAATAAAATGAAAATATAAAAAAGTTTTTAATAACAAAAGAATTTAAAGAAAAGAAATTAAAAAAAAAATATAAAGTTTTTAAAAAACAAAAGTTTTAACGAAAGGAATTAAAAATAAAATAAATTTTTTAAAAACAAAAGGTTTTAAATGAAATTGAAATTAAAATATAAATAAACAAACACATCGTAATGCTTTGTTAGAATGAATATTTCCTCATCACCTTCGTAACCCTGTTCGTGTTCTGTACGTTGTTAGTTACTGTTAACAGTTTAATTCTTGCTTAAGCGTGTTAGGTTTCTCGTTGTATGTTATATTCTTGGGTTCAGACTATGATATGTTGCTTTGGTTAAGCAAACTTTGTTACGCGCTGCGCATAGTTTGATACAGCGTATGATATTAGGAGTAACGGGATGGATAAATATTACAGTGTTATACGAAAATAGTAAATGATAAGTTAGAGATGATTTTCGAAAACGGTATGCAATAGGTGTTACGTTTTTGTATGGCATCGTATCTATTGACTGGTTGTAAGTATGAACTTTGTTAATGTTAGACGATTATTCATGGATATAGATATGTGGATCTGATGTCTATACATTAGTATTGCTATCAGGTTAATGATGATGTTAGCTTTATCATCGTGAAAATTTGTTGCGTTTAGCGTATTCTTCGTTGGTCTAGTATGATAATACGTAGCAGAATTGTGATATAATTCTTTGTTAAATGTTACTATGTTCGTGCAAAAATAATAATGATATGTTTAAGAGATTGTTGAAAACGGGAATAAGTTAGTTTTGTATGCGCCCCAATAAATTTTTACGTTACAGTTTGTTATAGGTATGGAACTTTGTTAATGGTAACAGTTTATTCGAGTATAAGATGTGTTAGGAGTTGTGCAGTGTACCATATATTCCGTAAGTTCATCATGATCCTATGTTGCTGTATTAATATGAAACTTCTGTTATCGGTTAGCATATATTCATTGATAGGGAGTAACACAAAGTTGTGATAAATTTTTGTTAATGTTACTTATGTTAAATGTAAAGATATCAGTGATATGTTAGAAAAAAGTGTAAGTATGTTACGTTCTGCGCTCAATGTTAGTTACTCTACTGTTAATATGGAAGTTTGTTAATGTAAAATTGTTTATTACATGTTTAAGATGTGTTAGGTTGTGAGTTGTACGTTATATTCGTAGCTCAGTGAATGCTTTTCTGTTGTTATTAGATGCGAAAAATCCTTGTTACTTAGCATCTATTCATTTGAATCAGGTAATGATTTTTACACAAGGTTGTGATAAATTTTGTTTAATTAATGTTACGTATGTTAATGTAAATTCAGCGTGATATGGCTTAGAAAAAAGTGTAAAGTAGGGTTAAGGTTGTATGCAACGTTAGTTACTTTTACTGTGTTAAGTATTGGTACTTTGTTTAATGTTAACTGTTTTAATTCGTGCTTTAACGATGTGGTTAGGTTTGTGCGTGTACGTGTAAGTCGTAAGTTGAGGTGAGCTATGTTTTGCTATTATTGCATGTGAAACTTTTGTTTACGTTAGTCATTATATTCACTGTGGATCAAGTATTAATAATCAGGATAAGTTGTGCAATGAAAATTTGTGACAATATTACTATGTTGATGTAAAAATATCCAGGATTGGGGGGGGAGGGGGGGGATGGGTGGCTTGATTTACTGTATTATTTGGGTTTAAGGTATGTAAAAACACCCAAGATTTCTTAGTTAATAAAATAGAAAAGCTAAATTAGTAAACAACTGTCAACATATAAAACTAAAAACCTGGAACGTGTGTGATATTGATTAACAAAATATGACACGAGATTCCAATAGATCATAGTGGGATGGTCGAAATGCGGCTGGCGGAAGGGTGGGGAGGGAGGTGGGGGTGGATAAGGCTCAAGAAGCTGCGAGCTCCAGAGCTCCAGAGGCTCCAGACGGCTCTTAGACTCTAGAGGGTGTTGATTTATATAAAAAAAACGTAAATTTTTTTAAGTTATAACACTTTAAAAAGAATTAATAAAGTTTATTTTTTTGTATGGTTGCCTTTTTTTTAAAACTTTTTTAAAATTCTTTGAAATATTTAAGAAATTTTGTTAAAGACTTTTTTTCGATGATTTAAAAATTTTTTTTTTTTTTTTTTTTTTTTAAATTTTTTTTTTTTAAAAATTTTTTTTTTAATTTTTTTGTTTTTTTTTTTTATTTCTTTCTGGTATCGATCGGATACACTCATTGAGAAAGATGTGGATAACAATTTCGTCGTTCTAAAGTGCCAATTATTTCATGTAGGCGGCCAGCTAATTCCCCCATGGGGTTCCAAGCATAATTTAACCACTAGGTTTCAGCAAAGATTACCTATATGTGATCGGTGTATACACTACCAGTTTCCAGCCTTCTATCGTCAATACTCAAGTGTTTGACGGGGCTAGCTATCCCCTGGGTGCTCACCATAGATTAACAGCTGGTTCAGTGCATGACACCTTATATGATAGGTGTATATCCGAGTTCAAGCCTTCTAGCGTCCATTTCAATGTTGACGGGTCGCAATCCCCCCAGTGGGGTGCTCCACTGTCACCTGCAATTTAACATAATGTTTCAGTAATGATGAACTTATATGATAGGTGTATAGCGAGTTTCAGCTTTCACATTCAATATTTAATGTTTGGGTGGAATCCCCCCCCTCTGTGGGACCCTAGACACCTCTATATGCACTTTTATAACCATCATACTTTCGAGTACTACGACCTCGATAAACGCCCACTTAAGACACACAAATATTGTTGTTATACGAATGTTTACTGTAACTCGGCACCGGAGAGGCAGTAGCGCTCCAGGCAACCGGTGCTGAGCCGAATCCCTCAGACGATCCCTAAAAACTCTTTCTAGAAACTCAACTTTGAATCCTCTCACCAAATGTTTCACCATTACGGCAACTTTGATTTTTAATGGGGTGGGGTCCCCCTTCGGGGACCCCAGGGGACAGTAACTTCGTAACAAAGAGGGTTGACCTCGACATCTAAACCCACCCCTCTGCAATTTAAACCCGATACATTAAGCACTAACCCATGTAAAGTATATACTTGCGGAGCCGTAGGCTGTGCCTGAGCTGTGTGCCTAATAATTATTTCACCTATAGTATAATTATCATCAATCATATATATATACAGGGAGTCGGAGCCGATTCTCGTGCGTCTGTCTGTCGCCGTTTTACTTACGTAAACACAGATAATAATGAATAATAATAATAATATATAATACTATAATCAATAATAATAATAATAATAATAATAATATCAATAAAGATATAATAATAATTCAGATCCAAGACATATAATATATATACAGTTGTTAACCTATGAAAAACTGATATATCCGCCGACTTGGTCGACATTTTAACTAAATGAATCCACATTTGTCCATCTACTTCTCTTCTTCTTCCGTTGTTCTCACTCTTCTTCTTCTTCTTCTTCTTCTTCTTCTTCTTCTTTCTTCTTCTTCTTCTTCTTCTTTCTTCTTCTTCTTCTTCTTTTTCTTTTTCTTGTTTCTTCTCTTCTTCTTTTCTTCTTCTTCTTCTTCTTCTTCTTCCTGTCTTCTTTCTTCTCCTTCTCTTCGTTCTTCCTTCTTCTTCTTTTCTTCTTCTCTTCTTCTTCTTTCGTCTTCTTCTTTCTTCTCTGTCTTCTTCTTCCTTGTTTCTTCTGTCCTTGGGGCTTTAGCCATCAACTTATTTTAATGCTTGAAAAAAGCAGAATTAATAATAATCATAATGAATAATAATAATATATAACTAAAGTAATATGAATATGAAAATAATAATATCAATAATAATCAATAATCATAATATGAATATATAATTAAATAATAGTAATAAGAATAATCAATAAGATAGGATAATGAAGACAGCCTGACTGCGTTCGCTCGTGGCAGACGCGGGTCGGTAGCAGGTGCGGTGCGTGCAGTGCGTGCAGTGAGGGGCTAAGCGGGACAGGAGTCGGAGTCGGAGTCGGAGTCGGAAGTCGAGTCGGGAGTTCGGAGTCGGAGCTAGCGGAGCTCGGAGGCTAGGAAGTCGGATGTTCGAATCGAATATATATATATTATATAGATATATATATATATAATATATAAATATATTTATCAATATATTATATATATATATATATATATATATATATAATTAGTATAAGATTATATCTGCAAGTATAATATATATTATTAATATATATGACATACATACTAATATATATATATAAATATATAGAGTATATATTAGTATATTATACTATATAGTATATATCATAAAGTATTATATAGTTATATATATATATATAATATATAAAGTATATCTATATATAATATATATATATATAGTATATATAATATATATATATATATATAACGTAGTATATATAATATATAATATATATATAAGTTAAAAGAGCCTTAAAAAAAAATGCAGTAAAATTTTTTTTTTTGTATGAATAATAATTTCTAAAAAAAAAAATTTTTTTCTGCATTTTTAAATTTATAAGTCCTTCTTTAATATACCATACTAATCTATGCGAGTCTCTTAAGAACTTAACTA
>JABUQX010111002.1:0-21444 GCA_015478945.1 Trachelipus rathkii
ATATATATTATTCTTTATATTATTTTATCATATATATACTATTATCTATCTGACATTTATATTACAATTGTCTATGTATATCTAATTATATCAGATTTAATTATATATCTATAAATATATATATATATTATATATATCATATTAATATATATATATATATATATAATCTATCTATAATTATATATATATCTCTTCTATATATTTATATATCCATTATATTTTTATATTCTATTATATATTATATATATATATATTTCATCTCTATATTATTTATATATATAATATCTATTATATATATCTTAATATCTTATATCTTATTATATTATATCTAATCTCTATATCTCTTATTCTAATTATTATATATATCTTACTATATTCATCATCTATTCTATATTATCTAATTATATATATCATATATTATTATTAATAATCTTATTTATTATTATCTTATTATCTAACATTATTCCTATATTATATATATCTCTATACATATCTCTACAATATATTATCTATATTATCTTTATTATATTATACTATATATATATTTATCTTATTATCATATTTTATCTTATTACTAAATATATTATCATATATAAATATATTCTCTTATATTACTTATCTAATTTATAATATATATATGTATATCTTATAATAATATTATTATATATTAATATATATATTAATCTTAATTATTTATATATCTATTCTATCTATATTACATATATATATATATATATATTATTCTATATCTTCTCTATATATTTATATACTATAGTATTCATATATATATATATGTATATCTTATTTTATAGGTAAATTATATAACATCTTTTCCTAAGACTAGTTCAAGCCAATTCCTATTTTCTCTCTCATCTATCTATCTAATAATATATATATCTATATTATTATCTCTTAATTACTTATCTCTAATTATATTATATATTATATATTAATATCATTAATATAGTAATATAACTATTCTATATTTCTATCTCTATATATTATATTCTTATATATATTAAAAATACTTTTTATTTATTAATAGGTAATGTTGAATAGGTTGTTGTATGATTTAATACTCTATATTACTTTTTAATTTTATATTTAAATATTCTTTTATTAATTATATATTATTCTTGTCAGAACTTATGATCTCTTCTATATTAATACTATCTATATTATATATTTATTCTATTCTTAATATATATATATATATATTATTATCTTTCTCTCTATATCATTAGTATTATTATAATTATATTATATTCTTTCTATCTTTATATATATCCTATATATTACTCTTTACTCTTCATATATATCTTGTTCTAATATCTCTATATGGTGTATCTTATATATAGAGTTATCGCCCCTACTACTGACCTTATACGTTATTCACTCTCTTATCACTCACTATTATTACATCATCGGCTCTATGACATCCCTTGCTGTACTGAATTCATGGATCATACTTTTCTTGCGAACTGTACTGTATATCCTATATCTACTTACCTATGATTCAAATATGGCAATTGAGACTCTGATATAAAATCCCTATTAACTTTTATCTATCTATCAGTATCTCTTCTATATCTATATATTATATATTATCTCCTACTCTATATAATATTATATTCTTTCATAATATATATTTATATATCTCTTATTATTATATCTATTCTTCTCTTTTATATATTCTCTACTTAATTATATCATAATATATTTAATATTCTATATATATCTAATATATTTATTTTATATAATTATATTCTTATATATTATCGCTCTATCTATCTATCTATATATTACTATTATCTATATATCTTATTATTTCTATCAATATAATAATTATATCTCTAATACTATTTATTATATATCATTCATTTACTAATTATATATCTTTATATTATTATATATATATCTATCATTTCAATCTATACTCATGTGTTGTGTATCTTTTCTCACTCTTTGCGCTACATTCATGAGAATTCGTTCTTTCGGTGAGCTACACTTACTTATCCTATCCTTATTCTCTCATTTTTACGAGTTTTCAAGATGATTATATATCTTTTATACTATATTATATAATATTCATTATTTAAACTATCTATATCTATATCTATTCATATCTAATATATTTATCTTATATATTAATATATATATCTATATATATTCTCTCTCTTCTTTAATATTCATATATATATGTATATTATATTATATTATGGTGCTTATTTGGTTATTTCTACCCATCTCTCATCGCTCTTATCTATCCTCCACCTCCTCTGCTATCGAGTGCTCACGGTCACTTGCTGGCGTTTACTTTGCCCTTTATTTCTTGCGGCTATCACTCCCCCCTCACTCTATTCACCCACTCCCCATGTACTCATTAAATCCGTGCACTATTATTTTTGAGTCCACTCTTTAGTCCCTTATTCCTATGTACTACATACATTTCGGTTATATATCACTACTACCTATTTTCATCATATACTCTCTCACTTATCTATATATACTCTTGGAGAATATACTTTATTTTTACGGTCACGCTGTAGGGCTACTATATTATTATCTATTATTATATATAATATATTCTATTTGTTGGATATTATCATAAGCCTTGATCTAGGTATGAGTACTCAGTACCGCACGGGGCCCCCCGGGGGAGAGGTAGGTTTTCCTCTCACTGAGTCAGGGGGGGTTGGAGGCCCCGCGCTCATATACCTTACCCATAGTATTCACGCGCGAGGGGTGTTACTGAGAGTGACGCTCACTCTCATACCGGCGGGAGGGGATAATTATTCGTTCTACCCCTGTTGATCCTCGAGCCGGTAGAGAGGCGCCCTAAGACCTTACCTGCCTCTATATAGGTGATCGGGTGTCTCCCCTTGGGGGTCTTACTTTAACGTACCCCCGCACGATCAACCCTTGTTACATCATTCTTCAGCCCAGTCTTCTGTTATGTTTTACGAGAGTTTATCACCTCTCAGACTTCTCCTCGCTTCATCTCTTTAACTTCTCCTTATCACCCACTCATTTTTTATTTTTTTTCTATTTTTATTTCCCTTTTCTCTAATCAACTTTTACCATACGGCTTCCCCTGTCTTCTTTTAGTGTCGCACTTCTCATGTTATCGGTTTTTTTGCAGATGACCTTATTATATCTATTCTTTTTTTTATTCTTCTTTTTTTTTTTATCCACTTTCGAACATTTTAAGCTCCTTTATGTTAGTTTAATTAGGACTTAGTTAGTTAATTTTTTTTGCGCATAGGAATGTGCTAAATACATCCATCACTTTCCCTTCTCTTCTTCTCACTCATTTATATTTCACCTATCCTACATTAATCTCTCATATACACATTATGCTACTTCATACTCTCAGTACGTATAATCTTCTCTACTACCATTACTTATTAATCTTCATCACTCATCTTTCTATCGATAATCCAATCTATCTCCTTTACAGACACTTCTTCCTCCATTTATTCCATATCATTTCTATCTCTGTGTCTGTCGGGTGAAGATAAATAAGAATTGCCTTCCACTATTTTCAATCTTCGATAATTGCTCTGCGTTTGTCGTATGTATTATGACTAGGGTGTCTCGGTGGTAGTATATTTCTTTTATTCTTAATATCTGGGTTGGCTGTATCTCCTTCTCTCCTCCTTTTTCACTCTTAACTCTCTCATACATTACTTTTCGCTAATTATGGTAATTGTGCGCTTATGAACCTTGCTATCATTGCTCGGTAGAATGTGTCGTTGATCTTGCTTCATCGATAATACTAGTTATTTCTAGTTCGTATTTTTTTTGCGCGTTTGGGTCTGTATTTGCATCTTTTCTTATGGTTTTTTTTCTTGGGTACTCGAAATTGATATATATATGAACGTTTTTTCGCCTGCGATGTATGCTGTGTCTAGCAATTTTCGGGATATTTCGTCAGTATGTGTTAATAGAGAGGTTGTCTGTAAGACCGCTTCTTTGGCCTAGAGTCTCTTACTATGCAAGGCAGTATGTGTCGAGTGTTGTTATCGGGTATAGTCGTATTGTTTAAGAGTCATGCCAAGTGTAGTCTCATTTAGTTCAATTTGCTTTTATTTTGTATTGTTGTCTCGGTCGGGGCCATTGTGTGTGTGGGATGCTGAAGATCTCTTATCTTATTTGATGAGAGATTGAATTGGGGTTGTTGATAGTGAGCAGTCGCTCGTGAGTTTGAAGTTGGTTCTGTTGTGCTCCGTAACTGTGTGCTCCGTTGCTTTGGTCGACTCGTCAGACGTATGTATATTTACGCATATGTTAGGGCACGATAGCTATTATGTTGAGTCTTGTGTCTATACCCATTCCTGTATGATGAACCTTTCATTTGTTTGTTATTTACGTTTAACTCCTATGTCTGCGGCGTGAAGTAAGCTATGGTATTGACCCGGTTGTGTGAGTCTCTTTAGACCAGATATCTATATTTTGGTAAGAGTGTTTAACGTTGTTCTCGAAATAGTGTCCAATGGCTATGTTCGTGTGGTATATGTGATCCGAGTATCGGTTCTCCATTTTCAGCCAGGTGATATAACGTTGTTATGGTAGAATGTACGATTTTTTTGGGATAATCTTGAATTGATGTTCTGGCACTGGGTGTGAAGTAGTGAGCTCGATATTGTATGATGTAGTTGGGTCTTGGACTCTGTAATGGTTGGATCTAGCATCGGTGATCTATCTTTTTAAAAAAAGGGATCGTGTTATAATACATGGTTGTATTTTGTGGATTTGTCGTGATTGTAGTAAAATGAGTAAATGGTCAGGTTTATTCTATAGGCTTGACTTATGTATTCTTTTCTGTGCAGGAGAGAGTGGGTACTGAATGGGTGTCGTGAAGGGTAGAGTAGTCTTTCTTTAACACGACAGAGAGTAGGTTATTCTTTCTATCTTATCCAGGGTATGGAGAGTTCAGGGCGTCCTATGGCGGGGTGTTCTCCGGGTGCGTTGGCCAGTAGGGATGCTGGCCACTGCCCTTCTTGTATGAGGTTTGAACAAGTTATAACTGAGGTTGTTTTGTTGGTTGCGCTGAGATCGAATGTTTAGATGGGGTTTTTGAACGTCTTGACTATGTGTTGGCTGTCTAATCAGTGAGGGGGTTTAGGTATGGAAAAATTAATCAGATCTATTTTTCTTATTTGTTCTTTTAGTGTCTCTAGCCTTTGTAATCTCACGTGTTTTTGACGTTTGTATAATCTATATGTTTTTTAGGGTTGTGTGAGGCCTTTGAGTGATACGTAGGTTAATATCGTTGATTTACGCGAAGAATTAAGTGCCCGTATTGGATTGCTATTAAGTCTCCATGTTGAGAAAGGGTTCCTGTTTTAATGTGAGATTTCATTTATCACTTATCTCTTGATTATTATGTGATATGTATTGTTTTACGGGAGGCCTTATTATTTTTAGCGTTCGATGTTTTTGCTAGTTTTAATTCCGCTGTCTCGTTTTTGGTGTAAAAATGCTGACACCACCAATGTTTGTTTCTTTCACTCTGAACTATGAGATCTGGGGGGCAAATGCAATTAGGCATATGCATATATTTGTTACCCGTGTTGAGGTTTTGCATAGTGCAATTGTGTTGTTCTTGTCTGGAGTTCTTTGTGCTTTTTCTTTCTTTTGACAAGTATGTACTGCTGTTTTTCCGCGAACGTAAGATCTTGTTGATACGCTATTATCTAGCGATATGGGTGGTATATGAAGTAGGTTGATGAATCAGCGGTTCAATATAGTGTAAAAATCTAAGAAGCGTTCCGGTTGAATGTATTTAAATAGTCACAATGATTAAGTTCAACAAGAAGTGCCTTTATGGAATTATATTATTCAGTGTGAGGTAAAAAAAGAAAATATCTAAAAGGTGCATTATCGTAATGTTGTAGATCCAATCAAAGTAAATGAATCGTTTTTTGATATAAGTAGGATGAATGAGGAGATACAAGGGAATAGGAAGCTCCTCTGTCTGTGAAGTGAACCGTCGAGAAGGTGAGAGAGTTGAGCATTAAGGCGGAAATCTGCTAGAGAGAGAGTGAATAGGGAGGTTGAGGAAGTATCATGATGGAGGGATGGATGGTGCAGCGAGGAATGTGTGAATAGAGGAGGAGAGTGAGGTTTGGGTTTGGAGTGTTTTGGCCGCTCGAAATCTGTCTAGACGAGATTATTAACAAGTAGAATGGAGGAGTTATTTGTTTAGTGAGGTTGTTGTTGTGTGGTTAGAGTGGTGTAGGATGGTTTGTTTTGTTTTGGGTTTAGTTCTTTTGTATTTGTTTGTTTTTTATTTTCTTTTTTTTTAGATGTAATGAGTATGGACTTATTAGCTGGTTAAAATTTTCGGAAAGTTATTTTTTTATATTTTGGTAGTTTTTTGGTTTTTTATATTTATTTTTTTTGGGTGGAGATTTTTGTTGAGCATAAGTTGAAGAACGTAATGTGGAGTGGTTCAATTTTGGTGTTCTGCGCAGGTGACTAGATGAATATATTACTATTGTTCGGTTTTGGTTTTGATTATCGTATGTGTAGTAAGGGGCAGCGACGTTTCTCGGTAGGTGCAGATGGTGTAATTTTGAGTTGGTGATTGTTTTAGGAAGTCATTGTGTCAATTATATCATGCGTTTATGGCAGGGTACTGACTGTGCGGGTAGGTATGTTTGAGTTCCTAATCTAGGGATTTGGATGGTAGAGTGGTAATAAGTTCACACTTTTTTTATTTTATTCTCTTTTTTTTTTTTTTTTTTTGTTATTTTTTTTTTTTATTTTTTTTTTTATTACCTTCTTATTATTGGGGGGGTGAGTGAGGGGGAGGGCGGGGTGCTAGTAGTGGGGTGAGGGTGAGTGGACGGCGCGGGGGCGGGGTGAGGGCGGGGGGGCCGCTGGTGAGCTGAGAGGCGGAGGGAGGGCGGGGGGGGGCGGGTGGCGAACAGTCTGCTTTTCACCTGACTTATCGATCCGGATCTTAGCTTTTTATTTTCTGGGTCTTTTTTATGGTGTATTTTATTTAGTCATGGGGATTGGTATTTTTTGCTGAGTCGTTTGATTCCATTTTCGTGTTTATTTAGGGTGTTATACTTATTGTTTTTGTTTGTGTGTTTTTCTGTTGTCGTGTTTTGTTGGTCAAATGTGTGTTTTTATGTTTTAATCAATATTGATGGCATGTGAACACATTTACAAGTGTTTTATAGTTGGTTTATGAGTTCTTTTTGTGGGGCTGGTATTTTAAATATAAATAAAAAGGGTAATAGTAGTGCAGATATAGTATATGGTACGGTATATACGGTATATATATGATCAATTAGTTATAGTAGGTTATTATACTATAGTTAGTTAAGTAGTATATGTAGATATAGTACGTAAGTATTGGTTACCTGGGTATAGGTAATATGATATAGTAGTAAGATAATGATATATACTGTAGAAAATATCGTGGAATAAGTTTTTATTGAGTTTGTTGTAAGGAGAGTAATATCTGCTGGCATTTTGTCGAAAAGAGGGCGTTCTGAGTAGACTGAATGACTGATTTGTGAAGAACAATGTGGCGTTTGCGAGTGGTAGAGGATGTGTGATCAAATCTTTACCATTAAAACAATGATTGAGAAAATAGGGAGAAAATATGAATAAATATATTTAGGTTTATGGATTTGCACAACAGGCGTATGATAGATGTATAATAGGGAACTTTATGGCAGGTATTAGTGATATATGGTGCTAGTGTCAGGCTTTCCTAGAATGGAATCAAGTACTGCATCACGAAGTGAAGCGTGTTAAGAATGAAATGGTGTCAAGTGGTGATTGGTTTAGATTAATAGCGGGGAGTTAGACAGGGTTGTGTTTTGTCTCCTTGGTTATTTCAATTTGTATATGGATGGGGTTTATGCAAGAATTCGAGGTGGGGAGGGCAGGAAATGGTGTTAGAATGATGTGTAGGTTGAACATGAGTGGAGGGTGCCCAACTTATATGCGGGATGATTTGTTCTTGTGTGGCGAATCTGAAGAGAGTTTGAGAGGGATTGATAGAGAGATTTGGCAGATTATTAAAAAGGAGGGGTTTAAAGTAAACGTAGATAAGTAAGGTTATGGATGTGAGTGAGGACAGTCTCCTCAGTGTGTAGTTATGTAGATGGTGAGCAGCTGGAGTGATTGAGTCTGAGTTTAAATATTTAGGGTATGTGTTGGATGAGCAAGGGAACGATGATGCAGAGTGTAGTAGGAAAGTGTGAATGGCAAAGATGCGGTTGCAGTTATTACTCGTTTGTGAATGTAACGGATGCTAAGTCTAGTGCGTTAGGGCTCTCACCATGAGGGTATGTTGTTACCTATGGTGAAACTATGGGTATAGGTAGATGAGACTATGGTCTGGTATATCAAGAAGTTAGATCTAAAAGTTCATATGGTGTTTCAGCATGGACAATTCTTGTAGGAGTCATGCTGGGGTGTGGAGAAGAATTTAATAAAATGAGGAATGAACTTATTAGAGAGTGGTGTGAGTGTGGAAGAATGGTAAATGAGAGATAATGAAGTATGTTTGAGATTAGTTGGCGATCATGTGGAAAGGATGAATGAATAGTCGGTTGTTAAAGCGGATGTATACCTGTGGTGGAGTGTGTTGTGTGACGCGATCCGGCTTGGGAGACCGATAGAGAAGTGGGATCGAGTCGGTGAAGTAATGTTCAGAAGGAGAGAAATGTGAGTTGGCAGAGGGCGAAGAATGAAAGGTGCATGATGAGGGAGAGGAATGGCTGGTGGTTTGTATGAGGGCAGGTTGTGGCTTCACTGGTGCCACCACGGGATGAACTTACATATGACGATTATACATTAGTGAGGGCCCTGTCGCGGTCCATGACCGCTCTAAGGGTGATTTTCTGTTGTGATGAGATTTCACTAATTAATGGTTACATGATGGCGGAGTGGTAAGAGCTGGGCTTTCTTTTATATCAGACATTTGTTATAGATTTCCTCGCTACAGCTTTTCTTGCCGATGCTTGTAGCGCACGCTTAACCCCAGTCTTGGGAAAAAGAGGTAGCTAAAGAAAGAATATAATATATAGGATTGGACATACTATATATATATATATAATATTATACGATAATACTATATATATATATACTAATTCATTATATATATATATACTAGTATATTATATATATTATAATATATATATATATATAATATCTATAAATATATATATATATTATATATATATATATATAGAAGATATATATAAAATTATAAATTATAATATATAGGTGAAGATTTATTTTATGTGAATTAAAAAAAATTATAAATATCATTTATACCTTGAAGTGAATGATTTTTAGGCGCCGGCTCCGGCTCCGGCTCGGCTCCGGCTCCGGCCTACCGGGCTCCGGCTCACGGCTCGGCTCGCCCGGCTTCAGCCTTATGGTCCCCGACATATATATATCAGTGTTATGAGTTTATTATATACATCGGGTTTACAAGTTCGGAGGGGGTTAGATGGTGACGTAACCTCTTTGTAGACGATGTTAAGTCAGCATAGGCCCCCCCGAAAGGGGGTCCCACCCCCTTAAAAGTCGAAGTGTTCAAAGAAGCCTGAAATTTGGTGAGAGGATTCAGAGTTGAATTTCTAGAAAGAGTTAGTATCGGAATCTGAGGAGTTTGCATCGGCACCAGTGCTGGGGCCGATGCGGTACCGAGGTAATAAACATTCGTATAACAACAATATTGGTGTGCTTATATATGTTTCCGAACCCATAGATCTCGAATATGACGATTATAAGTACGTATAGAGTGTCTAGGACCCCCACAGAGGGGGTCCAGACTGAAAAAAAGCACAGAGTGCAAAACAGAGGACGAGGGAGGAAGGAAGAAGGAAGAAGGATGAATACGGAAGGAAAGAGTTTAGAAGAAGTCTGATTCAGGGGAGTAGGAGTTGACAGCTGCACCGGTGCTTTCTCCGGTGCGGTGCCGAGCTATTAAATACTTGTGTAATGACACAATATTGGTGTTTTTATATATGTTATTGAACCAATAGATTTCGAATAGGATGGTTTCAAAGTAGTAAAGGGTGTCTGGGAACCCCCAGTGTGGGGAACCCCCTTATAAATGAACAGAATGCATAAGAGAAGTGGAGAAAGGAGTCGGATAAATAAATAAATAAAAAAAATAAATAAAAAATATAAAAAAATAAAAAAAATTAAAAAAAATAAAAAATTAAAAAAAATTAAAAAAAAGTTAAAAAATTATAAATTTTTTATTCTTTTTATGTTCATAACTTAAAAAAATTGAGTTTTTACATACCCAAAAGCAGTAAATCAGTAAATCAAGCCACCCCTCCCATCCCCCTCCCCTTCCCACCCGACCCCTGATCTATTGAGTTATTGATCTATTGAACTAACGGTCTATTGATTCAAGTCATATTTCGTGTGTCATTTTAGATAAACACAACATAAAAATAAGTTCTGTTACAATGACTAACGTATATTTGCTATGGCGACAAAGTTTTCACATCAATAATGCTAACATGTCATAATCTGAACAAAGAATATAATGTAAAATGAAAAACATAACACGATTTAAACACGAATAAACTGCTAACATTAACAAAGTTCCACAGCTTAACAACAGTTAAATAACTAACATAGCCAAGAACGTAACCTACTCACACTTTTTCAAACAATATGGATATTTTTTTTAACTTACATAGTAATATTTTCAATTTATCATAAATCTTGTCTAAATAATTCATACTGATCAAAATAAATTATGCTGCCGTAGCAAAAGTTTTTTCACATCATAAGACAAACAGAGCATCCAACTGAACTACGAATATAATTTACACTCAAGCCTATCACATCTTAAACACAAAAATAATCAGTTAACATTAACAAAGTTTCATACTTAACAAACAGTATAAGTAACTAACATTGCCATTAAAACTTAACCTATTTCACCACCATTTTCCAACATATCTCTAACATATCACTGATATTTTTGACATTAACATAGTAACATTTCACACATAATTTACTATGACCTAACCTTTTTAACTACTGGAAACGAATATATGCTGAAGTAACAAAATTTTCACATCAATAAAAGCCTAACATATCACAGTCTGAACTAAGAATATAAAGAACAATGACAAAACCTAACATATCTTACGCTCCGAATAAACTGCTAATAATAAAAAAGTTCCATACTTAACAACAGGAAAAGTAACTAACAATGCATACCGAACCGTACCCTATTCACAACTTTTTTCAAACATAACTCTAACATACCAATAGTTATTTTTACCATAACATAGTAACATTAACAAAAATTTCTGCAAACCTAAACCTACGATCATCAATACTGTGACCGCGCAGGAATATATGCTAACGTAACAAAGTTTTCACATAAAAAGCTAACTATAACCTGACTATGAATGGGAGAATCTAATTCGTACACCATCACCCTAGCACACCTTAAAATGAATAAATACAGTTAAAAAGGTTCGTTTAATATACAAAGTACTAACATTGCATTCAGAATAACGTAACCTCATATTCACACTTTTTTCAAACATATCTCTAACATATCACTGTTAATTTTTTTTCATATAAACACTAGTAATAGTTTAACCAATATTTACCTATACCTACCTATTCATCATATTGGCTAATGAATATATGCTGAGTACAAAGTTTTCACATATAAAGCTACACAATATCATAAGCCTGATACTAAGAATATACTGCACAATGACAAAACCTAAATACCTAACGGTCGATAATGCTAACAATAACAAAGTTCCAACTTAACAACAGTAAAGTCACTAACAACGCATACAGAACAATCGAACAGGTACGAAGCTGATGTGTTAAATATTCATTTAACAAAAGACAAGTAGTAACTATACTGATTTGTTTATTTTTTATTATTTTTATATTATAATTTTTTTTTTTAATTTATTTTTATCTTGTTTAAAAAATTTTATTTCTTTTTTAATTTCATTTCTTATAAATTTTTGTTTTTAAAAAACTTTATTTATTTTAATTTTATTCCTTAGTATTCTTTTGTTTTGTAAAAAACTTTATTTTATTTTAATTTTCATTTCTTTAAAACTTTGTTTTTTTTAAAACACAACTCTTGATTTTTAATTTTTATTTTCTTTATAATTTTATGTTTTACTAAAAATTTTTACTACTTTTCATGTTTATAACGTACGAAAAATTTGTTTTTGCATACCCTAAAACGGTAAATCAGTGAATCTGTAAATCAAGCCACCTATCCCTCCTCCTCCCCTTTCCAGCCCTGATCTATTGAGCGTATTGATCTATTGATCTATTGATCTATTGATCTATTGATCTACTGATCTGTTGACTCAAGTCATATTTCGAGTATCATTTTGGATAAACACAGCCTAAAAATATGTTCTTTTTATACTAACCCTCGAATATATGATGACATAACAAGAAAGTTTGTTTTCACATCAATAAAGCTAACATAACATAACCTGATGTAAGAATAGTATGTTTAACATAAAACCTAACAGACCTTAAACACGAATAAACAGTCAACATTAACAAAGTACCATACTTAACAATAAGAAAGTAACAGACGTTGCATACAGAACGTACCCTTTTATCACTGATACTTTACATTAACATAATAACATTTAACAAAAATATATCATAACCTAACCCAATTATCATACTGACCAACTAGTATATGCTAACGTAACAAAGTTTTCCCATCAATAAAGCTAACATATCATAGCCTGAACTAATAATATAACGCACAATGACAAAACCTAACAAACCTTAAGCTTGAATAAACTGCTAACAATAACAAAGTTCCATACTTAACAAAAGAAAAATAACTAACAATGCATACAGAACGAACAGGTATGAAGCTGATGTGGTCCCTGTTTCACTAGAGTTATCAGATACAAATCGAGAAATTGTTCAAACTACTTCAACTTTTCGAAACATTACGCCATACCTATGATTCTTGATTGGTTCGTTTCCGAAACATTAAGCTATACATTTGATTCTTTTTTTGTCACAGGGTCAACATAACAAATTTATTAAAAACATTTTATGTTTTTGCTAATGTCTTTATGTTTTATAACATTAGCATAGTAATTTTTTAAGAAAACCCAACAAATATTTATCATGAAATAACCTATCTATCACACTAATTAATGAATAAATGCTAATCTATAGAGGGTTGTCAAATTATCTCAGTCAGAATCACGGTAATATTCAACAAAAAAGTTCACAATAACCTTACCAAAGTACCATAATACCTTACGGATAAATACAAGCATAGTAAAGTTTTATCCTCTGTAAAGCTAAACTATGAATATAACATACGTAACACATAACAACCAGACAAATAAACAGATATCATTAACAACTTAACCATTGATCTATTGATTCAATTCGCATATTGAGAATCATTTAGGTTAAACATTACATAAAAACAAGTTCTTTATACACTAATCAACGAATATATGCTAACGTAACAAAGTTTTCACATTAATAAAGCTAACATAGCATCACATGAACTAAGAATATAATATACAACGACAAACCTAACACAACTTACGATCGAATAAACTGTTAACATTAACAAAGTTCCACACTTAACAACAGTAAAGTAACTAACATAGCGTACAAAAACGTAACCTATTCATACTTTTTCAAGCATATCTCTAACATATCAATGTTAATTTTACATTGACACAGTAATATTTAACAACAATTTATCATAACCTTGTCTAATTACCATACAGACCAACGAATAATTGCAAACATAACAAAGTTTTATCCAAACATAACAAAAAAATAAGTTCTTTGAATAAAATATCATAGTAAAGTGTAATAGTTTACCGATCCTAAAGCAATAAATCAGTATATCAGTAAATCAAACCACCAACCCCCTCCCCTCCCTTCCCTCCCACCCCAGCCATGACCTTTTGATCTTTTGATCTATTGATTCACGTCACATTTCGAGTGTCATTTCGGATAAACATAGCACAAAAATGAGTTTTTTATTTACTAACCAACGAATATATGCTACCATAACAATGTTTTCACATTAATAAATTTAACATAGAATTAACTGTACTAAGAGAATAATGTACAACGACAAACCTAACACAACTTACGCTCGAATAAACTGTTAACATTAACAAAGTTCCACATTTAACACCAGTAAAGTAACTAACATTGCATGCAAAACGTAACCTATTCATACTTTTTCAAGCATATCTCTAACACATTAACGTTAATTTTACATTGACAGTAATATTTAACAAAAATTTATCACATCCTTGTCTAATTATCATACAGACCAACGAATATATGCAAACGTAACAAAGTTCTTTAAATTAACATAGTAATATTTAAAAAAAATTCATCATAACCTTACCTAACTATCATATTCCAAAACAAATAATAGCAAACATAACAAAGTTTTATCCAGACATAAAAATACGTACATTGAATAAAATATCGTAGTAAAGTGTAATAGTTTACCGATCCTAAAGCTGTAAATCAGTAAATCAGTAAATCAAACCATCCGTCCTCTCCCCTCTCCTCCCACCCATCCTTGATCTTGGGATCTATTGATTCAGGTCACATTTCGAGTATCATTTCAGATAAACATAACACAAAAAAAAGTTCTTTATACACTAACCAACGAATATATGCTAACGTAACTTTGTTTTCGCATTAATAAAGCTAACATAGTATTACCAGAATTAAGAATATAATGTACAACGACAAACCTAGCACACCTTACGCGCAAATAAACTACTAACATTAACAAAGTTCCATACTTAACAACAGTAAAGTACCTATCACAACTTGTACAATTAGTAACGCATACTTTGTCAATCATATCTCTAACATATCAATGTTAGTATTTTCCATTAACATGTTAATATTTAACAAAATTAGCATAACCTTATCTAATTATCATACGACGCGAATATAACACAACCGCGGCTGTGTTTTTACATTCGGCATAGTAAGAATTTAACAAAAAGATTCAACATATTCATACCTAAATATCATATCCCTCGCGCATATTTGCAAACATAACAAAGTTTTATCCAAACATAACAAAAAATAACAAAGTTTTATCCAAACATAACATAACAATAACTCTTATAATAAAATATCATAGTAAAGTAGTAATAGTTTACTGATTTTAAAGCTGTAAATCAATAAATCAGTAAATCAAACCATCCGTCCCTCTACTCCCCACCCTACCCAACCTTCCATAATCTATTGATCTATCGATTCCAGTCATATTTCGAGTATCATTTTGGATAAACATAACATAAAAAAAATAAGTTCTTTATTCACTGACCAATGAATATACGTTAACGTAACAAAGTTTTAGCATCAATAAAGCTAACATATCACAAGCTGAACTAAGAATATAACGTACAAAGGCAATTCTAACATACCTATGGCTCGAATAAACAGTCAACATTAACAAAGTTCCGTACTTAACAGCAGTAAAGTAACTAACATTGCATACAGAACGTACCCTGGTCACACTTTTTCAAACGTATCTGTAACATATCATTGGTATTTTTACCTTAACATAGTAAAATTTAACAAACATTTATCATACAGATCTAGTAATATATGTTAAGGTAACAAACTTTTCACATCAATAAAGCTAAAATATAACCTGAACTAAGAATATAATGTACAACGACAAAACTAACATACCTCACGTATGAATAATCTGCTAACATTCACAAATTTCCCCACTTATCAAAGGTAAATAGCTAACAAGACATACAAAACTCAATGTATCCCCACTTTTCCCACATATCAGCAACAGCTAATGCAGTATTATCTAACAAAATCCTTCAACAAAGTGACCAATCTATCAAAGATACCAGCGTTACGAACTATGAACTAACCCTACATTCATCAAAGTGTCACTTATATCGAATATAACATCATTATGAACTATGAATAAACTTTGACATCAGCAAAATTCACTGTCAAACATCATAAAATAAGCTATCGATCATACATATCAACGAAAAAACGCTAAAATAATATTTCCTGAACTAAAAACATATAGTACCATAGCATACCATGCATACATTAAGCGTGAATAAACTGCAGACATTAACAAAGTATAACAATCTCAAGCTTTAGTATAAACAAACTGATAGGTTTGGCAACAGCGCATCATAAAGAGGCGATTTGGCAGTACTGTAAGCACTACTTTTAGATCACCAAAGGGGATGCATCCCTTGAAAGGGTGTGAATCCACAGATGGGGGATAACCCCTAAGGGGGTGTAAGCGGGCATTACCACTCCGAAGGAAGGGTAAGGCCTCAGCCCTTCAGGTTGAGGCCGGAAACCAGCCTACACCCCCTACGTTCTGTATGCAACGTCAGTTACTTTCCTATTGTTAAGTATGGTATTTTGTTAATGTTGGCTGCTTATTCATGTTTTAAGGTCTGTTAGGTTTTATGTTATACATTATATTCTTACATCAGGTTATGTTATGTTAGCTTTATTGCTGTGAAAACTTCGTTATGTCAACATATATTCGAGGGTTAGCATAAAAAGAACATATTTTTAGCCTATGTTTATCCAAAATGATACTTGAAATATGACTTGAGTAAACAGATCAATAGATCAATAGATCAATAGATCAATACCTCAATAGATCAGGTTTAGGACTGGGAGGGGAAGGCATGGGTGGCTTTATTTACTGATTCACTGATTTACCTTTTAAGGGTATATAAAAACACAAATAAACATGAAAAGTGTAAAATTTTTAGTAAAGACAAAACGTTTTAAAGAAATAAAATTAAAAACTCAAAGTTTTTTTATAAAAAAAAAAGTTATAAAGAAATAAAATTAAAAATAAATAAAAGTTTTAAGGAAATAAAATTAAAAATAAATAAAATTTTTTTAAAACAAAAAGTTTTAAAGAAATGAAATTAAAAATAAATAAAAGTTTTTTTCACAAAGATAAAAATAAAAAAAAATAATAAAAATTTGAAAAAAATAAACAATTAGTGCAGTACTGATTTGTTAAATGAATATTTACCACATCAGCTTCGTGCATGTTCGTTCTATATGCATTTTAGTTACTCTACTGTTGTTAAGTATGGAACTTTGTTATTGTTAGCAATTTATTCGACCGTTAGGTATGTTAGGTTTTGTCATTGTTCATTATATTCTTAGTTAAGGCTATGATATGTTAGCTTTATTTATGTGAAAACTTTTTTACGTCAGCATATATTCGTTGGCTAGTATGATAATTAGGTTAGGTTGATGTAAATTATTGTTAAAGGTTACTATGTTAATGTAAAAATAACAGTGATATGTTAGAGATATGTTTGAAAAAAAGTGTGAATAGGGTACGATCTGTATGCAATGTTAGTTACTTTATGGTTGTTAAGTATGAAACTTTGTTAATGTTAACTGTTTATTCGTATTTAAGGTGTGTTAGGTTCGAGGGTGTACAATATATTCTTAGTTGTTGTTATATGTTAGCTTTATTGATGTGAAAACTTTGTTACGTCAGCATATATTCGTTGGCCAGAATGATAATTAGGTTAGGTTATGATAAATTTTATTTAAATGTTACTATGTTAATGTAAAATAACTGTGATATGTTGGAGTTATGTTTGAAAAAAGTGTGAATAGGGTACGTTCCGTTAGTTACTTTCCTGTTGTTAAGTATGGAACTTTGTTATTGTTGGCACTTTTTTCGAGCGTAAGGTATGTTAGGTTTTGTCATTGTTCTTTATAATCTTAGTTCAGGCTTTGATATGTTAGCTTTATTGATGTGAAAACTTTGATACGTCAGCATATATTCGTTGGCCAGAATGATAATTAGGTTAGGTTATGGTAAAATATTTTTAAATGCTACTATGTTAATGTAAAAATAACAGTGATATGTTAGAGATATGCTTGAAAAAAAGTGTGAATAGGGTACGTTCTGTATGCAATGTTAGTTACTTTACTGTTGTTAAGTATGAAACTTTGTTAATGTTAGCTGTCTGTTCATATTTAAGATGTGTTAGGGTTACGGGAGTTTATCATATTCGTGGTTCAGTTGATGCTATGTTTGCTTTAGTGATGTGAAAACTTTGTTACGTTAGCATATATTCATTGATCAGTATGATATTTAGACAAGGTTAAGATAAAATTTTGTTAAACATTACCATGATAATGTAAATTAACTGTGATATGTTAGAGCTATGTTTGAAAAAAGTGTGAATAGAGTACGTTCTGTATGCAACGTTAGTTACTTTCTTTTTGTTAAGTATGGAACTTTGTTATTGTTAGCAGTTTATTTGAGCGTAAGGTAGGTTAGATTTTGTTATTGTGCGTTATATTCTTAGTTCAGGCTATGATTTGTTAGCTTTATTGATGTGAAAATTTTGTTACGTCAGCATATATTCGTTGGCCAGTATAATAATTAGGTTAGGTTATGATAAATTATTTTAAATGTTACTATGTTAATGCAAAAATATTAGTGATATGTTAGAGATATGTTTGAAAAAAAGTGTGAATAGGATACGTTCTGTATGCAATGTTATTTACTTTACTGTTGTTAAGTATGAAACTTTGTTAATGTTAGCTGTTTATTCGTTTTTAATATGTGTTAGGTTTGTATGTGTACTTTTTATTCGTAGTTCAGTTGATGCTATGTTTGCTTTATTGATGTGAAAACTTTGTTACGTTAGCATATATTCATTGATCAATATGATATTTAGACAAGGTTATGATAAAATTTTGTTAAATATTACTATGTTAATGTTAAAATATCCATAATATGTTAGAAAAAGTGTGAGTAGGTTACGTTCTGCGCTCAATGTTAGTTACTTTACTGTTGTTAAGTATGGAACTTTGTTAATGTTAGCAGTTTATTCGTGTTTAAAGCGTGTTAGGGTTGTCGTTGTACATTATATCCTTAGTTCAGATTATGACATGTTAGCATTATTGATGTGAAAACTTTGTCGCCATAGCATATATTCGTTGGTCAGTATAAAAAACTTATTTTTATGTTGTGTTTATCTAAAATGACACTCGAAATATGACTTAAATCAATAGACCTTTAGATCAATAGATCAATAACTCAATAGATCGAGGGTCTGGTTGGAGGAGGGGGGATGGGAGGGGTGGCTTGAGTTATTGATTTACTGCTTTTGGGGTATGTAAAAACTAATTTTTAAGTTATTAACATAAAAAAATAAAAAATTTATTATTTTTTTTTTTAATTTTTATTTATTTTTTTTTTTTTTAGTTATATTATCTAAACATAACAAAAAATAACAAAGTTTTATCCAAACATAACATAAAAACAAGTTCTATTAATAAAATATCATTGTAAGTGTAATAGTTTACTGATTTTAAAGCTGTAAATCAATAAATCAGTAAATCCAAACCATCCGTCCCTCTACTCCCAACCCCACCCACCCTTCCATGACTAATTTTTTTTCCGAATCAGAATCTGCTAAAATATCATTTTGAATAAACATAACATAAAAAATAAGTTTCTTTATATACTTCAATGAATATACGCTAACGTAACAAAGTTTAGCATCAATAAAGTAACATACAACCTGAGACAGAATATAACTTGTACAAAGGCAGATTCTAACATACCTATGGCTCGAATAAACGGTCAACATTAACAAAGATCCTACTCAACAGCAGTAAAGTAACTAACATTGCATACAGGGCATAACCTGGTCACACTTTCAAACGTATCTGTAACACATCATTGATATTTTTACCTTAACATAGTGATATTTAGCAACATTTATCATAACCTCACCTATTTATCATACAGACCTACTAATATATTTTACATTTAGCTTATGTTTTAACATTTGTTTAAGTTTTGTTTGTCTGAGTGTGTGTAGGTTTATGTGTATAGATTTAATGTGTTCTAGTTTAGTATGTAGATTGTGTAGTTTAACTTTTTAGATTTTTCAAATTTTCTGTAAATACGGTTTAGCGTTTTAAATTTCTAAAGTTTTATTATACAAATTTGGTTATAATTATTTTGAATATAAACTTTTAATTTAGGTTTAGGTGTATGATCATTTTTTATCACGATTTCTCGTTTTATTTTTGTCTGTCTTTGAAGCTTGTTTTTGTTTGTTGCGTGCGTGTGTGTGATGGCAGGTGTGCGTAGATGCGGGCTTTCTATCAGGCTGCCCAACATCCGCAATAAGCTCCTTCTGCTTCCACAAACCAGACTACCACCTTTCTAACTCTAACCTTAATCTTTTGCTCCTGTCTGAGACTCAGATCAGAAGATTCTTCCTCATTTTTCATTGTGTATCCAACTACAACTTATTTCATAATTTCCGTCTAAAGGGTGGAAGTGCTATTTTATGTTAGCCTGCGCTCCGTAACACGTCGTGGTCTCAGATCTCTAATTTCGATGTTCTATGCTTAAAATATCTTTCTCACTTCTACTACAATAATCTTGTGCTTCTGCTGCACTGCTCTCAGCAAGTAGATTTTCACTTTTTGATCTTCTACACTCTTTCTAGGAGACTGTTATATCTTTCATCCAAATACTGAGGTCTCTATTTAGGGAGTTTCAATGTACATAACACTGAATGGTTGGGGGTCCTCTCATACCGATTTAGGTGGAGAGGAGGCGAATCAGTCAGCATTCTCAACGATCTGGAACAGCTAATTAAAGAACACACACATTCCCGATCGTCTAACCAATTCTTGAACACACGCTGACCTATGTTTCACCACTAGACTCCTTCTCTTAAAATACACCACTTTCGCTCCTATGTTAAATCTGACCACAGCCTTATATCTCTTAATTTTAATACTTTCTCTCCCAACAGCTCATCCTGCCCTATTGTTTCTGGCACTTTGATCGGGCCGATTGGAGGCCTTGCGTTGCTTCTACGCTATAATTCGAATGACTGCTTTGTCTCTGGTGACGCTTCTACTTCTGCCGATAAGTGGGAACTGTAAATGTTGATGGGATGAGCAGGTTCATTCCTTCTTCGACTAAATCTTTCTCTCCTCATAATCCATGGTTCGATCATTCTTGTTCTCTGACCATTCAGGCTAGGACAGTGCGTATCGGGAGTGGAAAAATTCTCGTTCTCCTATCACTCTGTCTAATTTTCATTCTGCTAGAAATCGTTGCAGGGATACTCTCTTCGACGAGCAAAAGCGGGCTTTCATGAAGCAGAAGTGCACTTTGTAACCTCCTTAGTTTCTCCTACTGACAATCTTTCTGGCCTCTTGCCAAAAACATCTCCACTAACTTCTGTAAATCTGTCTTTCCTCTCTTATTCACTCCTGATGGTTCTGTTGCTAATTCTCCAACTAAAAGGCCAATCTCTTCATCCTCCTATTTTCCTCTAACTGGACGATTCTGGCATTCCTCTACCTCCTCCTTCTCTCTCAAATTGTCTATGC
>JABUQX010111003.1:0-43497 GCA_015478945.1 Trachelipus rathkii
TTTTCCTGCCCAATACTCCCTGTACCGCCTCCTTTCGGGGGCTTGCTCGTTGCCCTTGCGTAGTCCTCCCGTTGGGCGCAGCCCTGCCGCCGGGTGGGCCCTATGTGCCCCCGCCCCTCCTCTGCTCCTGGTTTTACCTCGTCACTCTCCCCGCGGGTCCGTCTCTCTTCCTCCCGCCCCGGGGCCTCGCCGGCGGCGGCTCCGCCTCTCCCATCCCCGCCGTCCGCTCTGCCTCCTGTTGCCTGCCCCCGTGCCCGCCGTCCCCTGCTTCCCCTTCGCGTCGGCCGCCTCCTGTCGCTTCTCCCCCGCGGGCACCGCCTTTGGTCGGGGACCTGACCTGGTTGCCCCTGTCTGCGGTGTCCGTGTGTCGACTCTCTCTTCTCTCTCTCTCTCATCTATATCTCTCCTCTCTCTCTCCTCTTCTCTCTCTCCTCTTCTCTCTCCTCTCTCTCTCTCTCTCCTCTCTCTATCTCTCCTCTCTCTCTCATTCTCTCCTCTTCTCCATTATGCCGGGTTCTCGGTGCTGTTGCCGCCCCCCCTTCCATTCCGCTGCCGCCTCGCATGCTTTGCCGCGCCTGCGCCTCCTTGGTCGCGGTGTCTTGGCCGTTTCGCCCGGGGGGCCTGCTTTGGCCTCTCCGTGGTGGTCGCCGCCCCGACGACCGCCAAATCGCGCGTCGGCCTGTCCGCAGCCGCGCGACCTCCTCCGGCTCTGATGCCCCTGGCCGGCCGTTGGTCCGCTGTCCGCTGCGCCCGCCCGGTGTGCCCCCCTTCCCGCCCCCGCGCCAGGCTTCGCCCCTTTCTGGTACTCTTCCGTGCCGTTGGTCTGCCCTGCCGTGCGCCGCCCCGCTCCAGGCGTTCCCGCGGCCTGCCCGCCCCGCGCCGCGCCCCCGCCGCCCACCCTTGCCTTCCTGTCCTCGCCGCGTTGCCCCTGTGGTACCCCCCCTCTCCCCCGCCTCCTGTCCTCCCCGGCGCCCCTTTGGCGCGCCGATGGACTGCTGCTGGTCGTTTCGTTGTGCCCCTTCCGTGCCCTTCGTCCCTCCGGTGGTTCCCCTACTCTCTACCTCTTAGCTACGGGTTTTCTGTGTAGTACTTGTTGCCGCTCTCCCCTCTCTTTTCGCATGCGTCCTCAGCTGGTCTTGCCGTCGTACAGTTTCGGCCTTTGTTCCCTATGCGTCATTGGGACCTGGGGCAGGACTTTCAGATATGGCCTGGGGGGATTTCGGGATCTTGGCCTATATCGGCAATTCGTATGGTCGGTCGCCGCGGGGCACTTCCCTCCCCCGGCTGCCCTACCCTCTCCTCCATCGATTCTCATCCTCTCATTTTACCCTGCGGGTCTTCCAACTACATCTTCGGGGCATCCTCTCATATCATCCTCATCTCTCTCTATCATCATTTCTTCTTTGATCTCACTCTCATTTCTCTCTTCTCTCTATCCTCTCTCTCCCTCTCCAAAAACTCATTTCCTCATTCTTTGAGATACATGTAGCGATTGCTTGCCCGTCGTATGTTTTTCATATACATTGAGTAATGCATATAATATATTATCTCTGTGCATCTTCTTATGGTCCACGCAGTTGTGATCGTCGCGATACGTAGATCTTTTGATTTTCTTTGCTATGTATATGATATATCTACGCTGTTATTTTCTCGGCCTCATACTAGTCACTCATGCTTTATAGTATCTATACTTCGGCTCATATTTGTACACCTGTACACTTACATATTCATCCTTCCGGTCTGCTCCTTAGGCCGTTCCTGTATAGTGTCTCTCTATCTACTCACTTAGCCCTACCGCTATAGCTTATACTGTCGCTGCCTGGTGGCGCTATTACTCCCTTGTGCGTAGAGCCCCTACAATCATACTTACACCCGTGGTATTCAGCACGGGTGCTTAGCGATAAGTGCTTGAGGCGCTAGTAGGGGTGTATTAGGGTAACAGCACAAGGAATGGAAGGGTGGGAGAGATGTCGAAGCGCCCTGCCTCGCTAGGAGGCTGGCTGAGAAGCGATACTACAACAGGAGCTTGTTGCATGATATAACCACGGCCGCTTCGTTCATGCAATAAGATAGATTTCTTTAGGATCAAGAAGTATATCTGCATCGCAGGGAGCAGGGTGACGATCATGTGCTCGTTGACGGACCGCTCTCCGCGCTTACCACATTGGAAGCGGAGGAAAAAACAAAGGTGGATAGATAACTTTTGTTGAGCTTGTCTTGCTCCTGCGCCGTGAGTACTCGGCCGCTTAAGCCGCGGGGAGCGCGAGAGTAGGTAGGCACAGTGCGCTCTATGGACAGTGGACCAGAGCTAGATGTCGCGCGGACGGATTTTGAGGAGGCCGGTAAGATGAGAGTGAAAACTACTGGTGAGCCGATGGCTTAATATTGAGTTGCTGGGAGGGAGGGGGAGAGGGGGTTGAAGACTAGATGCGAGATTTCTGAACAGGTGTTGGCTGGAGAGTAGAGTGACGGAGGGTTGGGCGAGGGTGAACCATGAGTTTCCTTTTCACGCTCGCGCGCAAAGGAATTGTAAAGACTTATTGTAGGACTCGTACGTTCACTCGGCCTACAAGGCGACGTTTATTGAAGGATTTAGAAAGAAGCTTAGATACAAATAGAGAATTGCTGCATACTGCAGGACGTCACTTTGGGTCGGCGATCGGGTGGATCGAGCCTCTGCTACTCGCAATTATATGTCATCGCCACTCACGGACTTGGACTCGCGCCAATAGATGGAGGCATTTATTGGTCCCCTTCTTTACGTAGCAAGAAAGATTTTCGATGTCTGTACCAGCAGAGAAGGGTTGTTCGGAGAGTTCTGGGAGCCTTCGAGTTGGAGGAGACTCTGATAAGGCAGTAAGAGCCATACGGTGATTCATCGGGTCATCCGTACTCAAATCCGATATATACGTCTAAAACGGCATGGTTTCGATGTTAAAACCTGAGTATCTGGCATCGGTATAGTGTGTGGCTATCCTGTTTATTCAGAGAATTTCTGACAAGCATTCAAGAGGTTCATACGAGAGTTTTACGAGAGGCTTGGGAGAGACCATATGATCAAGGTTCTCTGTACTGTTTTGGCGTGTTTGGACGTGGAGATTGCGTGAGACGTTGATACAATGCCATACTGGTGCTGTCTGTATTTCGAAGAATCTTGAGAGTACATAGGTATTCGAATTGATGTGGGAAAAGTAACAATGGTAGTTAGCCAGGCGAGGCTCTGGAGGAGGAGATTTGATAGTGGAGTGACCTGTAGAGGATTACACGTGGATTAGATATTAATATTTAAGGAAGTCTCATTGGCAGAGATACTGGGTTAGTGTCTAAGGATCAATCTATGCTGTTCGGTTTGCGCATCATCGGGCCAGCTGCTAATCTGACGGTTATATCCCGATCTTTGAAACGATCTAATACTAGAAAGAGTGTGGAGAGACTTATATCCGAGGGACGTTTATGACGCGATTTGATCTAATTCGGGTCCTCTCGTGATGCCAGACAGGGATGCAGAGGAAGTGTCAGTAATGAGATCCAGAGGCGGAATGATCTGTGTTTGGGCAGTGTATGGATCGTCACGAGATCGAGAATCGAGTGGGATCGAGACAGTGTCGGATCAGCCGTTGGGTTGTGACCAACCTGAATGATCTCCAGTGGAGTGAAAATGCGATGTCTACAGTGGCGCTGCATCTACCTCTGAGAAGATGAGGTGCCAGGAGTTGCAGAGGAGTGTGGCGTGGAGACCGTCAGGATTGAGTCCAATGGTGTCATAGCATCGCCGTCAGTCCGGTGGATGATACACCTCGATAGAATCTATGGATTCATTGAGGAGATAACAGATCTCTTGCCTGTAATGGATGAATGCCTGATGTGCGGTTCGTATCGTGATGGAAAATGCGATTGGACGCGAGGTTATCCTCCATGTCAGGCTTCGCCATACTCGCCTACTGGAGAGTCATGTATGCATGTCGTCTCTCTATATATTATTATAATATATATATATAATATTAATTTAATTTTATATTTTATATTATAGTATTATATATATATATATTAAATAATATATATATAATATTATTTATTTATATATTACAGGCCTTTAGGGGGTACAACAAATATGAATTTATAATCTCTAAGTTCTTGAATTATTATAATTTTTAATATGTCCTTTATTTTTGTTTCTTTCAAGGAAAAGGAATTCTTCTGTATTGATTTTTATAATTTTTTTTTTTATAAATTCTTTTTTAATGAAATAAATTGTTTATTTATAATATATCTTGTTTATTTATTAATAATTAGTAAAATATTTATATTTTTCTTAATATTATTTCTTCATTTTCTTATTACTCTTCTCTCTTTTCTCTTTTCTTCTTTATATATTTCCTTGTATATGTCTCTCAATCAACAATAACGTCTTTTATCTTAATCATAAATATATAATTCTCTCTATCTTATATTGTTATGCATCCTTTAAATATAATCTCTAAAAAGCATTATGATTATTCACTCTTCCTTTTCGCTAATAAGTTTCTTTATTTTAAATATTTAATATATATGGCCTTTTCCATGTTTGATTTGGACGCTCGATCATGGAGTATCAATTCAGGAAATCGTTATGCGTCTTACATGGTATACGGAAGAATGTAAGAGATAAGGATATATCGGTTGGTTGGTTAAGATAAAAAGAATTCTGATTAGGGTTCACTTATTATTTTGTAGTTCTCTCCTCATCCCCAACATATATATAGATTATATAGATTTATAACATAACGGTGCCCTTAATTGATATTTTTACTTTTACAGAATATTTAAGATTCTCACCAGATATAGACGTAAATTTGAAACTATCATTATAATTATATAGAACTACAGATAAATATCAATAGAACTAGATATAATAAATATATGTTACTACTTATACAAATATAAAAGTTGATAATAGTAATAATATAATATATATATATATAGATAATATAAATAATAATATTAAAAATAATTCAATAATAGAAATGAATAAATATATTAATTTAATCTAATGTAATTAATTATTATATAATATTATATTATTAATTTCAATATCATATATTATATACTAAATTATATAATATACTAGTATATATTAATTATCTTATATTATAATATCTATTATTGTATATTATAATTCATTAATATATATTGAGATTAATACTATCATGGTTCCTCTTATATATTTTACTTCTACGATTATATTTCTCTATTCTCATTACGCGAACAATATTAATATAATATAATATATAGTATATAAGATCTATTATACCTATATAATACTGTATACAACGATATATATAAAATTACTCAAAATCACTATATAAATAATATAATAAATATATAATATAAAATATTATAATTACTATAATATTTTAATATATTAATTATTATTCTTTATTATAATATATTCTAATATAATATATATATCCTTTTTCAATATTACATATTAAAACGAGTCTAACTATCAACACGGTTACGAATCTTCATCTATTCTTTCAAATAGGCACCGCTCGTTTAAAGCACTTCAAGTAAAACCGTTTAATCGATCTGCGCCCATCATTTATTTTGGATACCAATCCCGGTCACCAAATAAAAACATAATTATATTATAAATAATATATTATATAATTAAATATATAATATATATCTCTTATATACTTCTATATATTATTATATTATTATATTACTTATAATATATATAATCTTATCTTATCTCTATTATACTTATTTTTTTACTTTTCAATATAATTTATTATATATATATAGTCAAGGCAACGTCTATATTGCTTTGATTTGACTTAAATAATATTGTTTCAGTACAACTTCATTCTAATTGAACTTTTTTCTTTATTTAAAAAAAGGGTTATTTTTTTAAATTTATTTAAAACTTTATTGTCATATTTATTTTTATATAATATAGAGACTATTTTTTATTTATTTACGTGAATTTTTTATTTCTTCTCAGTCTTTTCGCACGTCGCTTACTGGATCTTCGGTAAGCCTGGCTAATGCTTTAGGTTTTTTCCAATCTTCATGCACATGTACACATACGAGCTTTATTGAGTAGCTCCTATATCTTATTTCTCCTTCTAGAGTACAGAATAATAAATAATTAATGACATAGAATCTGCCTACAGTCATCATTTATACAGTATAAGTATTTATAAGCGGAAGTATTTAACAATCACTCTAAGAGCTGAAATAAATTGACATTCATACATGGAAGGCATACCTTTCTCACTTTGTAAATTTCTTATTATTATTGGTATAGGTAGGATTTCAGTGTACTGTGGCATTTATTCCTCACGTGATTTCTTATTATTAAAGAGGAATAGATATCTAATAAATATTGTCATTTTGGTCTCATGCCTAAACGTACATGCAAAAGATAACTCCCACAAGTAGAGATGCCGCAAAGACAAAGAGAGATAATCGAGAAAAGTCGGAACAAATTTTGAATTTTTCTAAAATTCCCAAGCCCTTATTCTTGAGATATTAGGGTTTACTTTACTATTCAGTGTGAGCATGCTCGACAGTGATTAGTCTAGATTTTCAGGGCTAATTCTATATCCATACCTGTATACCCCTATGGCATGATATCTACCCTCAGCCCGCTTTCCTTATTTGAGATCACTCCGTATTTTTGCTAGAATACCCTTATTCTACTTTCATTAGAGATCTATACGTCTCGCTCTTATATATCGTCTCAAGTTCCTTTGAGATACTCTTTACACCACCGCTCTTCGCGTAATCTACTTATCCCGTAAACATCGGCCTACTCTTATAGCCGATCGATACTATGAGTTTCTTAACGGCCATCATATTAATTATACCTGGTGGGCTCTTCGTATTCTATTTTCAATATCATCTTAATAAATTATATATGGATCACCGCATTATAGCTATTAAGCGTTTACGCATTTATCTCCCAGTATTTACTAATTTTCCACAGTCTTTTCCCGCTTTATTGTTATTATCCTTTTCTACTTCTCATTTGGACTTACAGATATTGTTATAATATAATTTCTCACTCAGTGCTTAACGTGGGAAGTAATGTAGCACTCAATCTGCTGAGAATTTTCTAGTTCTTATATAATATTATTTTACCGTTGACGGAGTACTACGTAATAACTAAGCCGCATTTAGACGCTACATTCTTTTCTCACCTACTACATAATACACATATATTTTTATTATTACTACTTATTTAATTAATGACTATTATCCAACCACAGTCTAATACTGTTACTATTGCTATAATTTGGTAATAAATTTTAATATAGAAGTCATCAATTACAATATCCAGCAAATACTTAAATTTTTCCTCAAAGTAGATTCTTCAAAGTATCATTATTGTATCTAATGCTATTACTATTTCGCCCAATATACGTCTATAAGCGAAGCTATTATTTAATCATATATATATATAAATATATTTATGTATAAGTTTATTGAGATAATATATTAGTATTACATTATTTATACTAATACCTTTTATACTACGCTCCTTTTTCGCATGTGAGTACTATCAACATAGTAACTTGGTGCGGTACAGGTATAGTCCGTATTTAACATACGTTATCTTTGCGTGACTACCCTTTCTTTTCATTGCCGATTATTACTACATTAGGCCCTGGTATACTAAAGGATTTTATATATCACTGGGTTATGAGCCTATCACTACTTTTCACTTTTCCGTAATACACTCTAATACTTAATTTATTTTACTTTTTTTCTATCTTTTTATCTATCTATCATTAGCATCAGATGATATAATACTATTTTATTACGGTCTTTGTGCTACTTATGTCTGATTTCACATTCCTTATTTATGCTGTATTATGATAGTGCGCGTGAAGTGTTTGTGTAATATTCCTTGCCCGCTCATAATTGGAGCAGTTTAATCAATACATATGACTTATATGGGAGCAATGGAAGGTATGAAGTGTGTTCTTCCTGTATTCAGTACAGTGTGTCCTTAATGTTCTAAAATACATAGATGAAATGTCGCTTTTTTGAATATTTATAAAATATATTAGTCTTTTTCATTAAAATAAATTAATAATATATAATAAACAATAAAATTAAATGATAAAAAATATATTATTTAATTAAATAAGTTTTTATTACATTCTCCACATTTTCGTTTCATTTGTACGTACTGAATTTTAAACTTTGGTAAATTACTTTTAAAAAAAGTTTTAATTCGCCTGTAAAGACGATAGTTAGGGGCCAATAGATATTACGTCACATTTGTAAATAAGCCGGGTGGTATGATTTCGTAAATATTAAAATTTAAAATCACCTTAATGTTATAAGCTTTGGTTTAATCTAAGTTGTCTATTGGCTAACGTTCTTAGGGGAAGTTAATTTTTAGTCATAATAATTTAATTTGAAGTTCATATACTGACTCGCTTTCAATTCTGTTTGTGCTTTTTGGGGTATATATAATTGATTGTGAGTTGGGACTTAAATTGTTATTGTTGTTTATTTCTCTTAAAGGTTAATTCTGTTGGTGTTTTATAATAATATAATTAATATTAGTAAAAATAAATTTTTTTTAAGATTGTGGTAATTACCTATATTGCAGAACCGCTATATCTGCCGATTTTTATAAAATCACAGTGGGTCGATTTCGAAAAATTATAGACCCTAGGTACATTATATTTTGGACATTATTATCTGGGTGGATAATTGTGAAATTGATTTACCTTGTCCAAAGTAGATGTGAAGACTGTAGTTAAACTATACATCAACATTTTGGTAATTGGCCACAAATTTACATCTCTAATTTTCTGTTTAATATATCAGTATTTTAATAATATCGGTCGATTTTTCTTTTTTTTATTTTTTTTATAAATCTCTACGGTATATACTCCTAATTGGATTCCCGCGTATGGCGGAGTCGTAGGTGTATACTTACTCGGTACTTAACGGGGCTATAGGGTCGGTATATTATATTACCTATTACAGGGGGTACGTGAATACCCGCTTCCTTATTGGTTAATTATGAGTGTTAGATGGGGGTTTCTTATTCGGGGTATTATAGGAAACCGTTTTCTGATACCTATGTCGATGGCTCCACTTTTATATTATTATTTATATTATTATATTTTATTGAGTTTTTTTCTCTTACTTTTTTCTTTTTTTACTTGTTTCTCACGCTTGATATGTCTATGACATTATTCCACTTTGAACTTTTAACAGTTAGTCGTTTTTGAACGATTATTTTTAATTTCTGATTCCGATTCCAGTTCGCTCTTAATATATAGTGTTTTTTTTCCGTTTTATTTTTATTTTTTTTTTTATCTTGTCCTTTTAATCTCTTTTCCAGTTATAATAGCACTATAGTAAAATTGAAAAAATATTAATAGGTTCTCCAGAAAATATCACAATTAACCTATTTCCTATATATTATCTAATAATTCCAACAATAAGATGACCGATATTCGAAAACCTGTTCCTATTTATTTATTTACTACAATCTTTAGCTATACTGTCTTTATTATATCTTATTTAATATAATTTTTCTAGTACAACCAACTTTATCCCTTTACATGTATACTTTCTAAATTCGGGACCTTTATATATAATATACTACGTTTATATATAACCACATTTTTGTGTTTAGTTTTATACATTCGCATATTAAACTACACACCACAACCTTCTTGAGCGAGTTGAGTAACCAGCTAGGCTTGTGGATATAGGATCTAGATATGTTTATGTCGCACTACGAAAGTTTACAAGTAATGAACTTAATATTTTGTAGAATTTATATTTTTTAAACTCTTTATTTTTGGTATATCTTATAAACACGAAATAGATAGTAATTAATTATATTCATGATAACCTTCGATTTGAATGTTTGATCTGTACACTTTATCTATCATTATATATCTATATATATAATATATATATTATACTATATAATTATTATATATTATTTTATTCTATATAATATATAATTTTTATATATATAATATTATTTATTATTACTATCTATCTTCTAATATATATATCTTATCATATTTTTATCTTTTTTCTTATCTTCTTCTATATATATAATCTTTTTTCCCATCTTGTAACAATTCGTCTGTGTAGGCATGTCGTGATATTTTTGTACAGTACAAACCATCTACACTTATCATGTACTTCCGATTTCATTAATCTTCATAAGTATCTATCACATGCTACACGGGATATATCAAGTAGAACTATCATATTGTGCTAATTCATATGTGCTACAAATTTGGGATTAGGCTCGAAACGCTCAAAAGAAGTACTAAACACAAAATAATATATGTGCTTATATCGAAAATAACAAAATACAAAAAGCAAAAAAACAAACAAAATCTGCTCTAATATAACGAGCAATGAGTCTACACGAAAAGAGAGAGGCCTTGGTTGGTGTAATCATTTTGGGTAATATTATTTTTCGATTCAGCCTGTAAAATGTTATTATATAATAATAGATATATTATATCTATCTGAGATTTATATTAATAAAATATTTTGGCTATTGGTTTTTTTTTTGAGGTAGCAGCGGATCATGTGTTGACGATAAATCAAATAATATGGAGTTTTCTTATTGGGGTATATTCGATACTAACTACTCCGCACAGCTCATTAAGGTATGCCCGTTTGGAAGCTAGGTGAGCGAGGATAAAGAAGGGCCTGAGTGAGGGTCAGCGCGAGTAGCGCAGGCGAGGAGCGGGTAGTTCATGAATGGTGAGTTGTTTGTAAAGAAGTAAATATGGAACAGAGAGACGAGGCATGAGGGGGCGTAGCAGCGGACGGGGAGAACGCGAGCGCAGCAGGGGAGGACGATTTTCCATAGCCCGCCGTAGGCGGAAGGGGCGGAGAACGAGCCGCCGGACCGACCCACGGGTACCAAGAGGCGGGGATCGCGGAGACGAGCCTCCGAGGCGGGGGGAAAGTTAGCTGCGGCTACCCTCGTAAGTTCCCGATATGAGTTCTCCGCGAGTAGACCTCTGAGCTCCTGTCATCGTTGCGGTATATTTATTACTTCTTCTTTTGGTTTTAATAGATATTGCGGAAATATTTCTTTAGTTAATTTTAAAAAATACAATATTTTCACATTCTTGAAGAGTCTTCTTAGGCATAACATAAAATGCTACACCAAGCTGCGCTAAGACGAGAGGTGCCTTTATTTGTTACTTTTGTCTCAATTGCTTAAAAGGTCTCTTAATTAAGAGTCGCTCGGTCTCTTTATAGATTATTTTACTCAGTTATGCATATTTTGGATTTTGTATGAGACAATATTCATTTTGTATTGTTTTTTTAGTTTTTTCTTTACATTTTCCGTATCTAAAATTTTACCAGGATGCCAAAAATGTATTCCTTTTCCCTGGTAGCTATTGTAGTTTTTCTGAGATAGAATACCTAAGTACGTTATAAGGATATGCCACTTTTTTATTTTATGTTTTTTGTCTTTTAAAGTTATTTAATACTCTAAAAATTGGACAGCCATGTCACAGCAATGAATTCTACTCCCTTTTCTCCATGCTGCTTTTAGTGTTGAAGATATGAGTCTGTGGCTTTTATATCTGAAAACTTGGTTTCACTTTATAATTTATGGCCTTTTATATAGCCTTTTTTGGCGTTTCCTTTTGGGTTGTTAGTATTCTATTAGAGGGCAATTTAATATATATGGCAAATTAGCAATATTGCAATATTTTGGGCTTTGCTTGCTTAGAGGTCTTTTTGTATTTGCTTAGTGTTTAACGCTGAAAAAAAATATATATATCATTTGCATTTTTAACTATGTTTATGATATATTTATTATGTTAGAAAAAAAATTGCGATTTGTCACTAGAAAAATCAGTCGATGTTGTGAGCTACGTCCTACCTGATTTTTTGAGCGGTTTTCTGTAGTGCTTGATCTAAGACCCCCTGTTCTTATTTGCGCGACCATTACCTCACTTTTTTATTAGGCATACCATACTTAACTTCTTTATTATCGGGGCAAATTCTTTATTTATTGAGGTATATAAATTTTGGGCCTTTATAGGTGACTCAGAGGGATGGGTGACTACGGTTGAGTCGCATCGTTATTTGTTACGTATTCTATACTCTATATTTTTAATATACGCCCCTCTTTATTTATTTCGATACCTAGGTTAGGGCCTTTATTTTGAATCAGGTTCCACTTTTATTTATTGATTTTTCTTTCGGTAGGTTCGCTACTTTTTTTTGATGTTCTTTATCCTTGTTGATTACTATTTTTACATAGCTAACCTGGGTCATATTATATGGTTACCGTAATTTTTGGTATTTGGTTTCCATTGGGTACCTTTTCGGCGCTAGGCATGTTACGCCCACCTTTGGTATTGCAGGGTGAGGGTTGTCATCTTTTGCCCTCCTTTTTGCTTTCCTTTCAGGGGCTTCGATCTTTTTTGATGTTTTCCCTTGTTGGAACCTTTTTATAAAAATCTTCCTCGAGGACATCCTTCTGAAAACAATAATAACAAAGATAGACGTTGTACTTGACAACTGAAAATTCGTGTGCGGCATATCTCTCGGCAGGAAACATATGGGAGCCATCAGCTCTCTCAAGTTGTGGTGGGTAAAAATATTCGCGCTCAGGTCATTTTTTTGTGGAGCTATAAAAAAATACGATTCAGACTTTTCTTTTTTTTTCTTGTGAATTACTGATAATACTTCGTTATAAATGAAATCTAATTATAGTGATATGCAATTTACTGTGTGCGAATAAACTGAAAATCGCGCTGGGTCATTTTTGCCCGTCCTTGCCTAGTGGTTCTCTCGGAGATAAATGTCCTCATCAGCGCCCTGCTGCTGAGTAGTTAAAAAAAATTTTCCCAATAGGATGTTTGACCTTCTCTATAGTGTTATTACAAAATTTGAGTTGTGGACTTCCGGTGCCCCGTGTGGTTTTGAGGGGTGACAGATGCGCTAGTAATCAGTGATCGATTATGTATCGTTTTAATTCTGACATGAGCTAGTAAGATTGCGTTGCCCCTGTCTGTGTGTACTCAGTAGCCGGTATGCAACACTTATCATTAACGCTTCGACTGTTGAGTGCCTGCAATCAGACCTAACGCTGCCTGGATCGATCAATATTGAAAAGCTTATGGAAGGATTCTTTATATCTAACTATCTCGAGCGCTGTACTTTTTTTTTCTAATCAAGCATGAGCGATCAATTTTCGCCTGCGCTTCCACTAGCTCTCATTATGTGTTATTTTTTTAAGAGGGTATTATCTACGCCTGATTGATTAGTGTTATAAAATTTCTGGGTGTGTGTAATCAACCTAGGGTAACAATTAGTTCCTCGCTCTTTCTCTGGGAACGTTTGGTAATTTATCTCTATTCATTATGGTAGTCCCTCTCCTTCGTTCGTTCTTCCATGTAGAGTATACCTTCTTGTATAGCGCATGTTGACGTCATTCCGTCAACTCAGAACTCTCATGGGTCACAGTATTGAGCTGTGACGTCAGACAGTTCACGGTGCCTTTCGTCGTATTACCGCTGTCAATACACTCACATAGTCACTTTAGATGTCATTCATAGTAATTCCTAGCTGATATTGCTTGACTCTCACGCTTATCCACAATTAGCTATATGCACTTTAGCTTATAGCTCTGCCTTCATATGTTCTGTAATTATGGATGCTCCATTTGCCGGATATCTATTAATTTGCTGCTATATTTGATAGTAGTCATCTTTTGCTCTAATTATTATTTAGCCCTTTATCTCATTTAGCTTGAACTATACTATTTATGAGTTAGGTCATAACCTTTTACACATATTTATCACTTAGTATCGGGACGGTGTCTCTTATGTTTCCGCGTCTCCGTGCCCCCGGGGCGCGCCGCCTCGCGCCACGAATGGCGGACGCCGCCCATATCCCCCGAAGAGACACGCCTGCCGGCCGAATTTTGCCGGGGCGCCGGGGCCTCTTTTTATTGTGTTTTATTTTAACCTTTACCGCTTATATGTTTCTTACTACAGGGGCATTCAGGTTAGCTTAATCATATTATAAGTACATATTGCTTATTTAGCTTTAAACTATAACTAATGACGCAGCTCTTTAAAGCTTTAGGATGTATATGACAATATATACTTTCAATTTAATTAATTCATATCTTCATTCTATATTATTCAATATCACACACGCGAATTAGTCTATGCATTTCTCTATTAATTCACTTTAAATTATTTTATATAATCTCTCTGATAACGATATTTTTCCTCAGTATTAAGAGGGTCATTTCTCTAGAAGAACTAACCGAAGCTTTTGTCAAGGATCACTCACTGTGTATGTTTCTCCCTATACCTTTATTTTATCTCATTGAGTATACGCCATTATTCTCCCTAACTCTCTACTTTATATTCTACTAATCCTTTACTAGTATCCCGATAGTCCATACCATCAGAAGGTGTATCTCTATTAACTATTGGGGCTTCGTTATGTAATCACTTTTAGTTTTCTGCTTTATTAGTTTCCTTCTGCTTATTACTTGCTTTCTATACCTCTTTTATACTGCTTTTCCTTTCTGCTTTACTGTCTTTCTACCTCTGTTTTCATGCTTAACAATATTATGTCAATTACCTGTACTTATCTCATGTACAACTGTTTACTGGCTTATTCCCTCTCTGCTTTATATGAGTTTTTACTTTGCTTTCTGAGTTTTATACTCCACTTATCTACTGCTTATTCCTTATAGTTATTATAATCATCTATTTATTATCCTAGCTTTATATTTTCTTTTTTCTTTTTTTTCTTTGTTTTATTTTGTTTTTCTTTCATATTATTATTATTCTTTATTTCCTTATGTCTGGCACGCATCAAACCCCTATATATATAACCTAGCTAGTTTTAGTAGTTCTATACCTTTTTTTTTTAATAACTTAGTTTTTCTTTTCTGTGCAATATTTATTTTATTTTAGACCCGAAGGTAAAGCTCCTGGATTTCTTCTTTAGTATTATGTTTATTCCTTGTCTCACTCAGTCAGTTTAATTGAGCTCAAATGAGTATCTTCACCAACTTATACGAGAGACTCATTGTTAAAGTACGATCTTTCTATTTTTTTCAAGGATGGCAATTCTTCGTGATAATTGTTTTGTGATTATTTTTACACAAAATCATGTTTGTGTATATTTGGGATTTTTTCTTCTATGGTTTTCTTAGAATGCTTGTCGTGACGTCATGCGATATATAATTTGTAACTTGCAAATTATATTTTCGCGTGACGCTGTTATCGTATCTGGCTTCTACCTGTAATCTGGCAATACAAAACATTCTTTAAGGCATACCACATGCTGTCTTCTTTGCAAATTTTCATATTAGTAAAATGTTTTCCTTAAGGATTAGTTCCTCAAGGCATTTTCGCGTTAATTAATGGGATAGCGAATCGTGCCTTTAATTTTTGCAACATAGGAAATGCTAATAAAAACGCTATAATTAGATGCAAAACTATTATTTAGTGCTAGTGATATCTTCATCGGTATTTTCTTTTCTTTGATTCTTTGACTTTGCAATGAGGTGGTTTCAGTTGGGTCTGTTCTATTTTTTTTCTCATTGGTGATTGCTTTTTTTTTTTTTTTGAAGATGCATTATTCATTTTGTATAATTAATGTTCTCTTAGGTTTAACTTTTCTTTAAAAATGCTGGCCTTAATTTCAATGCATAATGGATTCCATGATTTTGCGATTGGTTCGTATTTGTTACGTGATGTAGATTATTTCTGATCAACTTTATCTTAGCTAGATATTTGATAAGTGGCCCTATTATTACGGCTAGGATTTGTTTAAACATGATATATTTTGGTTTGTTGCAGGATCTGTATGTTGCTTTTTTCTTTTTTGCAAATCTATGGTTTCACCTATATATGTTTTATGGCAAGTATTGCAGGGGATGTGATATCTACAGCTTTGGGGGAGATTTTCTTTTCGTTTTAGTGGGTTTTTGAGAATGTTTTTTTAAGGTGATGTTATTTGATGGAATGGGATGGTACAATTTTTTGGTAATATTTGTTTCTTAACGAATATAATGGTAACTTGAGGAATTGGTAAAAAGGGGAGGGTTGTTGCTTATTTTTTCGGGGGGAGGAGTGGCTATAGTATCCTGTTTTTTTATTATTGTGCTTTTGTTTTTAAATGCTTTGTGATGAAAAACTCAGGATAGTAAAAGTGATTTGAAAGTATTGTGGATTGTATTTAGTTTCTTGCTGCTTAGAAGAGGGGGGAGCATTAATACTGCAAGGCACAGGAGAGAATAGGAGATGACAGAACAGCTAATTTTGTGTGTGGGGAATGATTAGATAGCCATAATGATTATGTTTGGTGCGAATGTTGTTTTTTATATATATTATTAGTAAAATTGAAAATCATCATTATTACATGTGATTAAGGTATCGAGGAAGGGGATGAGTTGTTGGAAGGCTCATTTTATTGTATACCCAACTGAACTGGGAAGGCATGAATAGAGGTAATGTGGGTACCAATCAGTTTAGGAAATCATTTAGCGGGTTGCCGTGTTGATGAGGGAGGGAGACAAAAGAGTGTTCGATCTAATATATAGATTTCATCCATAAAACTCTTTCGTTTAACTAAAGGGTGGGGAAAACTATTGAGGGGTAAAGAGTCTGTTAGTCAATCTCATATGGGATATGTTTAACTCTGCGAGTATGGGAGACACGTGGGCGATCCCATATCTGCCAGTTGGTTTTTAGCGAACAGTTTTTGTTTGTAATATTTGCCTATTTAAAATATGAAAGAAGTTGCTGTTTTGTATAATCATCCTGCAGAGATTGGCTCCTTTCTCGTTTCCCATATATTTATAAACATCTCATTAAGTTTCTTTTATCATCTACACAAACATAACATTCGTTCATTTTTACAATCTGTGACAAAATATTACAGAACAAACTTTTCCGGCCTGATGTATTGGACTCCCCCACATGTTCTCCCTACTTCAGTAACATTATATATGGAACGTAACAGAATATTATTCCATATCCTATTTTATCTCTCTCCCACCCTCTTTTATTGGACATACATAGTTTATGATTTAGATATGAGACGATGAACATTTTAATGTCTCGCTCTTCTTTCAAGCTCTTCTTGCTTTCATTTCCTGGCTTTATGTTTACCTCTTTTTTATTTTTTTTCAATTGTTAGTTTTTCCCACACCACTGACATCAACCCTTATGATGTCCTAAACTATATTTAACTCTCTCCATCATTTTCCTTTCAGTTCAGTATTAACTTGATTATGAAATGTTTCCCTTGTCATTCCACACTCCTAATATCTGCCCTATTCCTCTCGATACCCTTTTTTTAATCACAATGAGTAAATCTTTTATCAAATTCACTTTGCAAATTATACTAATATATATGAAAACTCCAACGACATTCACACCAAACTATTATACATTGCTATCTAATCTATTCTCCGACAAACAAAATTTAGCTGTTTCCTGTTCATTTCATTTCTCAGTGCTTTTTCCGTATATGCTCTTCTTCTCTCCCTCTTATAGCCAAGCAAAACTAATTATTCATCCACAATACGTTTCAAATCACTTTATCTTATATCTCTGAGTTTTTTTTCATCACAAAGCATTTTTTAACAAAAGCAAACAAAGAGGTTACTTATAGCAAACTTTTTTCCCGAAAAATATGCAAACACCTTCCTTTTTTTACGCACAATTCCTCAAATATTAATCCATTTATCTTCGTTAAAGACAAATATACTTACCGAAAATATAATTCCTTCATAACTCCCATTCATATACAATCACCTTAAAAAACATTCTCAACCCCCCAAAACGACAAAGAATCTCCCCCACAGCATGTTAATATCACATCCCGCTGCAATATATGCAAATATAAACCTAATATAGGTGGAAAGCAATAGTATTTGAAAAGCAACGAAAATAATCAACATACAGATGCCCTGCAACAAGACAACTATATATTCAGCTTTAAACAGGGGCGAGTCATAGGCGTAACAGCAGGCCCACTCTATCAACTATGCAACAATATAAAGATGATCAGAAATATGAATCACACACGAACCATAGCACAATCATGGAATCCTTTTGTATTTATAATAGTAATAATCAATTTTCCTGAAGTTAAGAAATGATTTTATAACAAAATGAAATTCTTTGACAACATCAAAATATTTCCAAACAACACCATGAAGAAATATAGCAGACCAACTTGAAACACACTTGAACTGATGGAGATCAACAAAGAAATCCAGTCCCTTAGCCTGAATAGGTCTCGCGTGTCGGGACGAAAATAAGCTTATAATTATTAAATTTATTTCATTAAAAAAAAGTGTCTTTTAACATTTTTTAATTTGTGTACATTTAGTAATAAAATGAAGTGACAGTAAAGTCTACAACACTAAAAAAGAATCCAAGGGGCCTCCTCTATTAAAGTATATACTATATATATAATAATATATATATTCATATATATATATAATATATACTATATATATATATATATAAGTATATATATATATTATATATATATATATATAATATATATATAATAATATATATATATATATATAATACTTTCAGATTAAATAAATAATTCCGAAAGAGATGTAAGTAAAATATTTAAAAACCTTGCCAGCTATTTTAACTTTTAAATATTGTCCAACTGCTTCTATCTTGGTCTTTATAGTTATTTCCTTTCCGAATTCGTTTGGATATATAAAATTTCGAATATTTTTTATGTTAAAAACATCTGGAAAACTTGAAGCTGTAGTAATTGTAATATTTCTCATGTAAATAGCCAAATAAAAATAGATTATCTTTAGGTATGTTTATATATTTTGCATCAATTTCAATAATGAGTAATCGAGAATAAAATATATTTTTTTTATTTTGTTTGATTTAGCCCTCTCATTATTAGTGTAAATTTACAGTTAACGCCGGTAGAAAACCCCGGTTTTTTCCTGATTTTTGGTCGGGGCCGGGGGTCGCTAAAAATGGCCGGGGTTGGCCGGGGCGGGGGCCGGACGACTATAATATATATATTATTTATATATATATTTATTTATATTACTATATATATATATATATATATCTACTAACTATTATATATAATATATTATATATATATATATAATAGTATATATTATACATATATATATTGATATACTACTATAATATATATATAATATATATATATATATAATATATATATATAATTATTATAAGTAAATCAAATGTCCCAAATGGTTTTGAGATTAATAGGTACGAATAGATTGTTGCGATAAAATGTCCCAAAAACATCATTTTAAGGGATTTATTGTTCTTTTGGGGTAACTCACTATACGATGACCGGGCCGCACTTCGCTGACTGGTACCCACTCACTTAACCCTTATCCCACACTGTCTGCCTGCACTCTCCATTCTATGCTGGCGTGCCTTTACTAGCCTCGCACTTCCTTTCGCTTCTCACACCCTGCAGGATATTAATTTACGGCTGGATAAGCACTTTATGTTTTGTTCCGAGTCAGTGATAGCGGATCAGACCGTAAGATCCAGAGGTGGTCGATTTCCCATTCCACCCTCCCCCTTCCTTCTTTCTGCTTTTTCCCTTCTCCTCTGATTCCTTGTGCACTCGGCCACTTCATTTCCTTCCCCTCCCACAGCGTTCTTCAACTGCCGAATTTATTCAGCCTAGCGCTTCCTTCCCCTCTCTCCCGCTTTTTCCCCCGCTTTACTTCCTTGAACCGCTTTACCCCACACCCCCCGTCCCCTCCCCCCACCCGCCCTCCTATACTTCGTTAACTTTATCAGACATTTTATGTTTTCTTCCACGTCTTTTAACCATCGTTCAAAGCTTGGACCTTCCCAGATATTTTGTATCCTTTCTGTGAATATGAGTTCGTTTGACACGCATTTACTTCTTACTTGTTCAATCCTTTTTTGTTAATATTTTCTAACTATCGTTTTTACTCTTTATCAAATTTTATGAATTTTTTATAAAACATATATTTTCACGGTCTTAAGGAATAATCAGTGGTAGGCCCAGCATCAAGACAAGCTTGAGTTTTGTTTCTGATGCTCGCTTTACATATTTAGCCATGTACTAAGTTAAATAACACAGATAGTTCTTCTCTTGCAAATCTGTATTTTATTAAATATTCCCTAGTTTTAAATTTAAAAATATACTTTTCATTAATTTTTATTTGATGTTATAAATATTTCAAGTTTTTTAAATAATTCGGGTTTTTTACTTATTATTATTATTATTATTATGTACATTGGGACATCAGTCACGAGAAAACACTCGCATCCCTTACCGTCAGAAACTGATCTTCTTTGTAACTGTGTTTTTGAGAATTTTAAGGTTAAATTTAGGATAATCTTTTTGTACCGGGGCGATTTAAGCTAATCCAGGTCAATTTTTCAAAATGACTTTTTCTGTAAAAGTGGTGCAATAACTACATTAGCTAAATTTAGGCCTAATTTTAGGATATCTTTTTGTAGCGGGCTATTTAATCCTATACCAGTAAAGATTTCCCCGGTTAGCGAATCATTGTTATTATTATTTTTATAAATATTATTTCATTTTAAAATGCTGGATCGGTAAGATCTTTAAGCAGGTAAAAGGAATGTTTTCCCTTCTTGTGATTGGTCGGGTATCCCTTATATTAATATGACTCGTATGTGATTGGTCGAGAACTTTATTTTATCGTTTTGAACATTATTTGTTCTCATCTGTATTTGACAGGTGTGTGTTTTATTATCTTTTGAACCCAAACTATTTTAAAATATAGTCAGTTTTAGATGTTACGGTGCACAGTTTTGATTGTATTAAAAGTGTTTATTTTTTACCAAGTTTTTATTCTATTATACTTCATTATATGTATTAATTTCACTAGAATAGTAATAATTAATTCACTAGTTATAAGCTAACCAGGCTCAGCATGAGCAGCAGGCTGCCAAGCACGCCCGGTCGTCAGCGAGCGTGCGCCGCCGGTGCGCGCGGCGCATATTTTGGTTCTCGCCGCCGCGTGGACCGAGGCCGCAATATTCGCGCGAATTATTATTAGAAAATACAACACGACACATAACCCACCAACACACACACAGACCAAAACTATCCCTTACAATATTATGTATAATTTTACTTTTTTTTTTATTTATTTTATACTCAGTGTTATTGTACTCTCACCACCATTGTTATTTTCATTATTTAGAGACCTACACACACCAACAGACCACAACAACACACTCGAACCGGACAACCACCTCAATGCAACCCACACGCAACCAACTTAACTATAGGCGTATATTTTTAAAATTTTCTTTTTATTTTATTTTTAATTTTATTATTATCTTAGGTTATTTTAGTTCCATGATTGTTTATAATATTTAGAATACCATGCACACAATCACCCATCACACCACACCCATAACACACACTTAACATCGCACCATCGATATTTTTGATCCCCACTTTAAATGCCTCAGTTTTTGACTACTCAACTTGATGTCTCAGTTTTTGTTCGCTTTTGATACTCAACTTTACACATTCTTTACGTACGATGTGCATATCTTTTATTTCATTATTTATCTGTTAATTGATTGAATTCAGTTTATGGTTTGTGATTGTTGATGAAATCAAATCGGCATTGTGATACTTCTTGAATTCCCCTATAGTTGTTGATTCCCCTCCAGATACGGTTGTGCATGTACACTTAGTTACCCATAGAACTATTACACTCACCACACACAACAATATCAATTTTTATCTATTCTTCTATAGATATTTATTATATATATTATATATATATATATAGTAATATATATATATTATATATATATATTATATATATTTAATTATATTATATATATATATATTAACCGTGCATATCTTATTTTATTTTCAGTTGGAATACTATTATATGATATATATATGGAATATAGATACACAAAAGTTGATATTAGAGTTTTTTGTGTATCATATGTCTGGAGAGAGGGCATAATGGCGTATGTCGGGCGACGGCGGTGGTGCGAAATATTGCGGCCTGTGGGGCGACGCGAGAGCTGGAAGCGGATAATTGGCCTGCGCGCGCACGACGGGAGTGGCGGGGACGGGCGGGAACCGCAGCGGGTGCGGTTGGCAGACTTTTCGGGTGGTGCTGTCATGCTGAGGGTGTGTTATTTACAAATTTCACGAAGAAAGGGTAATTATTAATAGTAATAAAAAAATAAGTGGAGGAAAGAGAGAGGATAAATTTATCAGAGGTGCATATTTAAGTGTGTTCTGTGGTCATTGTCTTGTAGTAGGTGCTTCTCGGTGTTCCGCAGAGCGTGGGCTTAGGCGCTTTAGATGTATATGCGAGGTGCGTCGTAGGGAGGTGTAGCCTGCGGTGGCCGACAAGTAAGGTGCTTATAAATTTGATCTCCTGGTCGAGGACGTATATGAAGGTTTTCTGTAATTGTTAAGTAGTTCTTGTTGTTTAGGCATTTGTATTGTTGGTGCTCTACGTGACGTATTGCGTGCGTGGGGATATGAGATGGAGAAGTTATCTACTATATATATATATATAGGAACGGCAATATATATAGTATACTTTTTATTATATTATATATGTTATATTATATATATTATTATATATATATATATATATTTTATAGAATTATATATATATAGTGTAATGATATTATTTGTGTGTGTGGGTGAGTGTAGTGTCTATGGGTGAGTAAGTGTCATAGTGTTGTGTGTATGTGTTGAATCAGAGATATAGTGTAATGTGTGTATAGTGTAGTGTAAGTGTTATGGTAAGTGTATGTTTGCTGATCATCATATAGGGGTATAAAGATGAGCCATCAAAGATGAGTCTAAGTGAACTAAAGGCAGAGGTACGAAGCAAGAGTTATTAAAGTGAGGTTAAGCGAGCTCAAAATGGACAGTGCAAAGTTGGGTATAAAGCTGAGGTATTAAGTGGGGGATCAATTGAGTGTCGGTCGTTGTGTAGTGTGTTGTGTGTGTGTGTGTGTGTGTTGGTGTGTGCATGTGTTTCTAATAATAATAATAGGCCTACATAGTAATAAGTTAATATAATAAAATAAATAAAAATAAATGTTTTAATAAATTATACGTATTGTGTGAGTGAGTGTCGTGTGGTGTGTGTGTTGGTGTTGTGTGTGTAGTGTGTGCGTGTGCGTGTGTGTGTGGTGTGTGTGTGTGTGTGTGGGTGTGTGTTGTGTTGTTGTGTGGGTGTGACAAAGGATTGAAGATAAAGTATATAATAAATAAAATAAATGTTTTTAATAATTAATGACGTTATGATATGTGTAAGTGAGTGTGAGTGTGTGTGTGTGTGTGTGTGTGTGTGTGGTGTGTGTGTGGCTGTGTGCGTGTGTGTGTGTTGTGGTGGCGTTCGCAGGGGAATATTGCGCCTGCGGGCGGACGCGCGGGGGGAGCAGATATTGCGCCTGCGAGGCGCCGCGGCGGGGGGGACGCGGGGGGACAGCGGTGGGGTTGCAAGCTTTGCGGTGGTCTCTTGACCTGGTGGTTAGCTTATGACATAGGGAAAGACATTAATATTCTGTAGGAATTATAATTATTTCTCAATGTAGTATTTATTATAAATATTATATCCTTAGTAAAATAAAACATTTTAATTCCAAATCAGATAACTTGTGCAACCGCTTCAGTAAAATGAGTTGATTTTAAAATGAGGTTTGGGTCTAAAGATAATATCAACCTGTCAAATAAGTTTAAGAAAGTTATTAAAGACGATAAATAATTCCTCGACCAATACATTACGAGTATGAGTAGGATTACCGAATCCAAGTCGGAACATTTCTTTTTACTGCTTGAGATAAGGATCTTAGATCCAGCTGTTTCAGTTCGGAATATATTTATACAATAATATAACAATGATTTTGTCTATGCGGGAAATACCTTTTGACCTGTTATTAGGCTTAAAGCAGTCTACAAAAAGGATTGATCTAAATTTAGGACTTAATTTAGGCTATGTAGTTTTGACCCAATTGTTACGAAAGGTAGTTTGATATTTTTGACTGAATTAGGTTATGGCCGGGTTACAAGAAGGCTTATCCTAGATTTAGGCCTAAAGTGTTTATTTCAACACATTTTACCAAGAGAGGTCAGTTTCGTATCGTGTAAGGAAGTGGGGTAGTTTTGTGTTTTTTCGTGATGGTTTGTCAGTATAATAGTATATTATAATAATAAAAGAAAATAGCGAATTATTTAAAAACTTTGAAATTTTTTAGTATCGAGTGATTTAATGTAGTGAATAGATTGTTATTTAATAAATTTAGAATGATTTTAGAAAAGATCATGATTAGAGGAGACTTATTTTTGTTATTTTTTACATGTATGTACAGCTAAAGCTGATGTAAAGCAGTAAGTCAAGAGACCAAAACGTGGTTGGTGTAGAGGGGTGCTGGGGCTGACCTTACTGATTTAATTTTCTGTTCCAAACATTCTATTCTTTAAAGAAAATTATGTAATTTAGTAAAATGATTTTAAATGCATATTTTTAAATTTTTAAAAAATAATTAACAGTTAATAATAAATTCTTTGTTCAAAGATTATGTTGTTTGATTATTATAGAAGTTTTAAGTGCTTTGAATAATTTTAGTTGTTTCAGTTTTTGTTGAAGTGTACGTGTTTTAATTACATAAAAGTTATTAATAATTATACGTAATTTAAGTGGTGTGGTGGGTGTGTGTGTGTGTGTTGTGTGTGTGTGTGTGTGTGTGTGTGTGTGGTGTAAATCTGTGTGCAGTGTACGTAATCTGTGTGTTGTAGTAATTTGTGTGTGAGTGTAGTAAATTCTGTGAGTGTAAGTAATTGTGTCAGGTGTAATCTTGTGTGTGGTGTAAGTGTAATTTAGTTTTATGGCAATGTTTGTATTTGTGAGTTGGTGCATATGTTATCTTTCGGTTTGTGTATATATTGAAAGTTTGTGTGTGTGTGTGTGTGTGTGTGTGTGTGTGTGTGTGACACATGTGTATAAGTGTAAATGTAGGTGTCTATGGGTAAGTGTCATAGTGATGTGTGTATAAGTGTATATGAAAGTGTTGTGTTGTGTAAGTGTTGTGTGGGTGTGTTGGTGTGTGGTGTGTGTGCGTGTGTGTGTATGTTTGTGTGTGTATGTGTTGTTCTAATATAATACATAGTATAATACTAATAGTATATAAAAAAAACTACTTTCGCTTACATTCCCTTTTAGTTCACATATAATTTTCGTGACGATAACGATTATAACTACCTTCGTAAAAAGGAGGGTAAAACCTTTACTATATTATAATCTTGGTGTTATGGAATATAGTTATATGAGGGTCATTATCTAAATAGTAAGGTCGGAATCATGTACGTTATACTATTTGCATAGTGAGATAAAATTAAAACTACTGTAGCTAGTAGTAGCTATAATAATAAGCATATACTATTATTATAAAGTAGTATAGACTACTACTTAAAGGGTAAAGGTTACAAGCTATAATAGTCAACAGTTTTTAACGTGTATAATCGCTCATTGATGCATAACATGGAAGTGTAGTTGATCAAGTGAGTTTCTCATATATGCTGCAATTGAAAGAATCAAAAAGTATATATGGAAGACTTCAATATATAGGGTTTGGCTAGCCGTTTCCCATCGATAATAAATGAAAAAAAAAGATTGAAAAAAATTTAGTAAGGGGTACGAGAAGTCTCAAAGTTTGATACGCTTATGCTATCTTACAGAATAAAGCTAACGCAGTTAATAAGCACATACAGTCAAAAAATGTATGAATCGCTGTGACATTAAGGATTAACTGATCGATTAACAAACAAACGATGGCAGTTACTATAAAGACATAAGTGTATTTCATGATAACTTCTTGTTCTCACGATATGCCTGTGTACCGAGATTTTTAATGTGCATCAATAACAGTTATACTGTAGGGCAAGATAATGAGAATCTCATGATCAGTGCTGAGTGGAACAGAGGAACTGTATACAAAGGTGAAGAAAGACGTTAATATTATCGAGGGTTTCTAACTGATATATTGATACACAGACAAAGCTATAATAACTCATTAGGAATTCGGAGTCAGTATTCAAAAATAGAGTAGCATATGGATATTAGGTTAATCGTAACACTTCTCTGTACAGCACTAGAAACGAGTTCAGCGTAGGGACGAAAAAGAATGCTATCGTTGCTTACGAAAATGAATTCTTAAGCATATTTGAATATAATCATGTTTCCAGTTGGACGGATTCGACTCCGTGCCACAGATTTCTTGATACAGGCTCCCACTAAAGAGTGCAGTAGTGAGCTTACTAATAGAAGACACTTAAATCCTAAAGCGAGTTTACTGTTGCACATGTAAAAAGAAAAAATCCACGAATAAGCGGAGGTAAAACAGGTTACGAAGAACTGAAATTCAACATAGTTCGATTGAGAGTAGGGTTCTAGGTATATGGATGAACGTGATTAAGAAGTGGATATAAAGTAGCGTATCATGTAATGATGACTGCTCTAGAAGTTCCATATATTTGATAATGTAGCTATTTTATACGGGCATGTTCTCCAATATAGATATATGCATGGATGACCAGCATCATATCAGAGATTTAAGAGTATGGAGCTCGCTATACTTCTCATGGGTAACCGATTTCATATACAGAATAAGACTTACAACAAAGACTTCAGCTTTTACTGATGTGAGTCTATAGTAATAATTAAATTCGGAATCGAGCATAACAGATGGAAATATATTCAAGTTCAAAAAGATGAGGCAAACATAAACCTAGGCTGTGCGTATGTAAGATCTTGTAGCTCTGTTAGTTTAATCTATAAAAGGCCAGTGACAAGAAGTACAAAACATTAGGATTGGGCGTTACGTTCCTGGCTGTTGGTATTCCTGCCAACTCTGTCTATAGAACAGGCTCATCCCTAAGAGTAATCGAACATCAAGATATTGTAATTATTCTAGCCTTAATAACACTTCTCAAGTAAAACGCCTGTTAACTGGCAAGGGAAAGGAGGGATTTACGTTAATAGAGCTTCGCGAGATGGACTCTAGAATGCACATGAGAATTCTGCTGTTGCGTCAACACGGTAAGTCGTTACTGATAGATAAAGAGTGATGATACGAGGTGACAGTAGCAATTGTAAGAATCAACATTAGCAAGCGACCGAAAAGAATTAAAAAGTATGGCGCATAATGCGAAGGATTTCTATATTCTATTAGAAAATTATGTTCTATGAATAACTGGGACCATACTGGTTTACTGAATACGTGTCATAGATCATAATATGTTATTAAACTACACATTGCCATAGAAGCATCTGACAGGATAAAAATGTATATCCAACAATTATAAGATGTCTACTGTATCTCAATGTACGTAGGTGATGTTAATGCTACTTTAGATACTAACCAAAGGGTTACACTGACAGGCAAATAGTTATCTTAACGATCAGACGGGCGCCGACGCGAGCTGGAGTAGCTGAAACGTAGATCGTGAGGATATATTGCTATATGCGATCTCATAGAGGTCTAAAAAGACATGAATGGGTAAAGATCTCATACAGATCACCAGAATGCGTGTAGAACCCATATAATTTCATAATGTATCTAAGTCGTATAACTGCATTCTCACTACGTTCGAGAGATGTTACCACTAGATGCTTTGGATACCACTTGTACTAATTAAGTAGCTGAGCATATAATTGTTGATAGCGAATCGACTAATGGGCTATACACTGAATCGTCTTCCATTATAAGGAGTGCTAATCACATTCCAAGACAAGCGTCATGAGGATATTGATCATTTCAAAGGTTTCATGTACATGACTCTTGTATTCGATGCGCTTTAGATTTTGAGATCATGATTAAATGTATAATTGAGTACGTAGAGCAGCAGGCTTAAGTCCTCACTGCCGGAGACATGGTGAAAGTTGCAAATCACGCAAATTGAAGGAGCACGATGTAGCTAAATAAAGCTGAAAATCGACCTAGTTTTTAGGGTCTTCGTATCGTAGAAGTCAAAAATATTAAAAGTTTAAAGGTAATATGAGATTTTGTCTCCGGCCTGATATCGACTGTCCGGCCTCATCTCACTCTAATCTGAGAAACTTTGCCTGTAAAAGATAACGTATAATAAAATGTAGGCTATATTATCTTATAATTTCAGTACTATTAGACGCTATATATTCTAGTAGTGTAGCCACAAATAGTCATTAATATATATTTACTAGTAGAATCGATGTTGGAGAAATACATCCAATAGGAAGGAGAATAAACCTAATGTGTCATATATGTAAATTTATATAAAACTGATTGCTTTATCTAACTTTACGTAGTAAGTATCAACATATATCGGAAAACTGTTCATTATCCTATAGTATAATAGCCAGATAAGATATACAATAAGTTTATCTAGAATGCACGAACTACTATATAATTTATTATATATTACTATTATATTTGTAATAATATCTATTGATGCTATGCGTACTATATGCCAATAATTTTCATATTTCCATTCAACATTAATTTAGTGACTCCCATATTAATATAGTAGGTTTAGGTGACTTTATGAGTATTCAGGTTAGTAGTAATAAATTACTCTGATAATCCTTACATCTATAAAGTATATATTACAATCAATATTTTTTAATAATTTCCAATTAGATAACATGTATTGATGCTCATGTTAAGAATGACATGTTTCAAAAGTTACCCAGAAAGAGTTTCATAATAAATACGCGGTGGTCCTAATAGTCCATAAATGACTCACATTTACTCGTGTGACTGGAACAGGTCATTGATAAATCTTTGAACCGTAACAACACACCCTCTGTCACAGTAACAGTGTTTGTAATACAGTCAAAGCTGTGGTTATGAGGTTTATTCATTTCAACGTGGCTGGTTATTAAAAACTTTATACACATGTCCAGTTGTTCATGGAATACGATTGAAGTCGAGTACATTAAGTTATACATGGTCAGTGAAATCTTAAGAAGAGATTTCTGATAGGTCTTCTGGAGCCTGCGATTGTGTACACATGTAAGAATAAAGAGTGAATCCACATAAGTTTAGTAACGATACTACTTGATGAAGTAATCTCAAAGTAGAGAATGTAGTAGACTACTTGTAGATAAATATACGGATCTTGAAACGTTTGAAGCATATCATCCCCAGGGCGAAGAATAAACATTGAGAGCGCAAGTATAGATATACACATATCGTTGATAAGCTAGTGTAATATTAACTATCCTTAATATTTTACCATAATTATTCATCTAATACAATTATAGTTTTGACCTACATATTGTAGAGTTGGTACACTTTTACTCAGATTATAGAGACTATGCAATTAGTGAAGAGAACTATTAGTATAGTCATTCCTGTCTTACATGCGCGACTGCCGTAGCAGCTCGTGCATAAGCCGACACTAAATCTCGTGCCATGCCATACGAGGAGCATACTTAAGAAACAAGTCTGGACTCTTGCAATTCTAATGATAGCAATAAATAGCCTCCTTAGTTAAGTATGATGATAGTTTAGTACAAGAATGAATGAAATGATTTACGATAGTAACATTATACATTGATGTCATGGATAAGGTTAGAAACGAAATGTGCAGAAGAATAGCCTGATCGTCAAATATAGATACACATTACTAAGAATTGCCGCAATCCGTGCAAGAGAATTTCAGAGGTATTAAAAATATTATAATACTATTTACAGGAATGAAAAAAAAATACGAAATATAAGTATTTTAACACTAAAATAGGTAATAAACAGCAAAATGAAATAAATAGTCAAATACTTTAGAATATATACAGAAGAAATAAAGGATATACTAGGAAATTTCAGGACGACACAGTAAAATAAAGAAACTATTTAATGATCGTGGGCACAACTAAACAGAAATGTATATTATAATATAAGATAGTATATTGTCTGGAGCCTTGCATATATATCACATGTAATATACATTGAAAGTAGATTATAAATTATAAATATTATGAAGTCATAAGTACTGCATATATACGCCTATCGGTGGATTAACCATAGCCTCCTCTGACTCCTTCTTTCGGTTTGATGGAGCTATTTACTAGCAAATAGTAAGGTAATATATCTCGATGTCTATAAATAATATATTGATATTTGACCCCAATTATTAGGTTGGGTTAGTGTAAACTATATACTAGATTTTACATTAACGTAGTCACTTATTACAACTATTACAGTAGGTCTATAGTATTGACATATGTTATAGGCCTAGATAACTTATGTGGTCTTCAGCTCATATATAAATACATATAGCAGAATATTATAATTAGATCGATATGATAGATATATTAAAGTACTTTGAAGTTGACTATGCGTAGGTTTAGTTACTTAATCAGTTTCTTAACTAATAGTTCATAGGATAATATTGGTCAAAAAGAATTAAAATATTATGTTATGCTATAGTATATGCGTATAGTATATATTATACACAGCTATTAGTAAGTCAGCTAAAACTATAATCAAGTAATAAAAAGGTTTTATTATCTAGCATTAATTATATATCAGTACTAGAATAACAGCTAAAGGAATATAATTTATAACTAGCTTATAATTCAGGAAGGGTGACTAGTGAAGTAATCGAATAAATAAAGTAACATTTTAGTTTATGTATATGATATTGATCTCTTCAATAGTTCCTGTTGTCATCATAATATAAATAAAATTATCAATAAACTTATCAATAATATATAATGATGTAAAAAGTTACATAGAAGGCGAGAGAGAGAGAAGCAGAGGAGGAGAACAGAGAGCGAAACGAGGCGAGAATGAGCATAGATAGATTAGATAGAGAACAAGAGGAGAGCAGAGGGAGAGAGAGAGAGAGGAGAGAGAGAGAGAGATTAGGACCAGTTTCATAGTGAGGTCTAGAGATGCTAAGATGAAGAGATAGGGACGAACGCAAGACTAAGGAAGAAGTCGTAGAACAGAGACCTACACTAGGAGAGAGTGATGAGACATGCTAGATAAGAGAGAGAGATTTCAGAGTGAGGATTGGAGAGATCATAGTAGGATGTGAGACAGGAGAGCAAAGATGTAAGAAGTACTATGAGTCCTTGAGTGCAAAAAAAAAGATGGGTAGGAATGATACCAGACGCACCATGAAGCTGTCTCTGTGTAGGTTAGACTATATGATTACAATACTATATCTGTAGTCAAAATTAAGAATTTAGCCCTTACAGTGCGTATAAATTTGAAAGCTTTAACTGTAATTCTAAGTGAACGAATATCTATACGCCTTTAGATAGTATCATGACATAAACATCGTGCTACCATTCTAGAATAATTAATGCGTGATATTAAAGTTAGCAAGTAGATCTTCTTCAATACATCGAGTGCCTTGAGGGTCACTCCCCGTGTAAACATATTGTTGCAACCCACCAAAACAACACCTGAACCGACCTCATACTACAGTGCAAAAAACAATTTTAAAAAAGTATTCTGTGAGATATTCAACTCCCGTTCCTGACTGCCGGATCCAGCTACCAAATTCGACTAACGCGCATAACAAAATTCCGACAGCACGCGATCTAAAAAGTTACACGACTCGAAGAGTCCGAATCGTGCGATCGATCTGAGTACTCAATTGTTCTCAATGAGTCAATTTCATTCTATATTCAAAACTGGAACGCATAGTAGCTTTCTGCAAGACTTACCAGTAAAATCTTAGAGTTTTTAGTTGTTGGCATCTATTTTTTTTTCGATAACTAATCTGCTATTGAGCATAAAAAGATAACATATCGCTCATCTATTCACAATAAACTAATTCAATGTATAGTAAGTGACAGATAAAGAATTATGTTGCAGCGAAACTTATCACTATGGTCTTACCAAATATTAGTTTCGGACCAAAAAAAAAACGTAGAGTATAAATTGACACACAGATTAATTAGTGTTTACTAACATCTTTTATGAAGTACCTCCAAGTTCATTTATACAAAATTTATGCAATATTTGTCAACAGTTAAAATATATATATAATTAACAGTATATGTATTAGGTTATGCATATATATTATATGGTCATATACAATCCTACTAATATAATAGTAAATTATCGATACTATTAAATATAAATATGGTAGTATAATAATACTACTCTAATTTCATACGTAGACTGTATTAGTATGAGATTCAGTAAAAAGTAGTTAATAAATTACATGATAGATAAGTAGTTGTATTCTATTTCAGCATAGTAGGTATCATCTGTTGTAAACATTCTATAATATATTAAATTTAAAGATACTAGTGCTTCACCGATCAGTGCTTAATATGAGTTACATATAAGCAATCTCACAACGGTGTCGCTCAATCTATATTAATCAATTTTCAGTTTATTCTCTATCCACACCATTCAATAATCTCTGTTTGATATCTACAATACTAAGCGGATTGGTACTTTATCTCTTATTAGTATAGATGAGGCTTGTCTGATAGTCAGTCTTAACATATATCAATAATAGTTAGATCATTGCAATTATCATAATCCTTTATCTAAATTACTTTAGATCAAGAGATATAAAGATTATATGCCTCTTACATATAGTAAAAAGTTATCATAAAGGAGATTTAAACTTGAGTTTTTACCATACGCTATAAGCTACATGAGACTCTCGTACTAAACAAGGTTAAAAATAGTATTCTTTGGATAATCTGTTGTGTAGTCTAACTTACGCAAATAAGGTCACGATACAGTATACAGTAAGAATCCTATATATCTAAATTATTAAGAAATCTGTTATTTGCATAATAATTATATATCCCCGGTAACTAAAGGTTACAAGAAAGTACTAAACATATAGAGGCTATATATTGTTATATATAGTGTGTGACACTACTATGACTCCTTTTTTAATTTGATATTGCGATGTTAAGAAAGAATCAGCAATGATTTGGGGTGCGAGATGGATTATGTATATGCTATTCAAGAATATCATCAAGTGAGAATGTGTAGATGACGCCTGGATGATTATAGGGGACTCTTGGTGCTCACCCTATGTATACTTGCTGGAGTGTCATGATAATGATAGGCTATATTCCGTGCTGACTTATCGAGCTACACTGATGAGTTGAGAGCGTAATAGGTGAGAGTTGTAGATTGGCAGTGTAGCTAAAAGAGGGGTATTGAGGAGGTAACATCGTGATTAGAGAGTGAAGGTCATAAAAAGTTGAAGATGATAGCCAAAATAGCTCTCAGTGGTGCAGGTAGGTAAGACAGGATGACGATGCGCATCTGGATCGTTACACTTTGATCAACTGGTTATGGTTATTTAGGCGATATAGTCTAGACGATTGGCACATGATATGGCAAATGAATATGCTGATGTGTGGTCACAAAGCTTGTGAATATCTAAGCTCGAGGTGTCATAGTTGACCAATAAGAGATTACGATTCGTGAAATGTTGTGTATCAGTAATACGGACTAAATCTGCTTGCGCTCAGGGTCTTACATGAAAAGGTATTTGACTGTACGTGACAATCGTTGTACAAGCATAGAGTAGTGAAATATATGGTCTAGATACATAAGAGATAAGACTAAATTCAATGTACTCAGGAGCGCAATGCTGAGGGCTGTGCAGGAAAGAGACATAGGACGAATGAGAAGAGGTATGGAGTACATGAGAGAGCATGTGTAGGTGATGATAACTGCGGAAAACTATGATAGAATAGTGGAAATTTAAGCTGTCATTTTCCTAGTATGTTACTAGGGATTCATGGAATAGAGAAGAGTGTCTAGGTATGGTCAGCGCGTGATCACTAGTGGGAGTAATGTAGAGGATACTGGTAAAAGGGAGTTGGAGCCGAGAGAAGTAAAAATTGATTGCATCAAGTATGCGCTACTAGATTGCGGGCATGAAGTCAAGTAAGTTTGAGAGAACGAGACCAAATACAAAGTGATATGAGTGGAATTGCACCGGGAGGGTAATTCTGTTAGAGTAGGGGTTGAGGGTCTCTTGCTAATAGCAGGTCACGTCACCCTGTAAACATTGCTAAAACTTGACTGGTAAGTGACTGTGTAAAACAACAACCTTGCTTCGCATGGTCGTGCCGGAGAGAGCGAACCAAGGTTACTATATACAGCACGTCCGACGAGATCACGTCTTGAGAGCGTCGGTCGCTTGGCTGATATTTTGTGCCTTGCGTCAATTTCCTTTCCATGACTATGCTGAGTTATCCAGAATTTTGACTGCTCAGATTGGTTGGTGACTCACTTTCAGTACGGTTCCTAGGTCTTCTATCATCATATGTAGGTTTTGACATAAATTTTAAGAGACGGTACCTATGGGTCTTGGCAATAAAAAATATGTCCCTAAGATATACTTTAGCACGAACACAGCTTTGTTAGTTCTTTCTTCTTGTAGGTTAATCTGCCTAACTATTGTATACGTATGTGAATTCATATAAATTTAAATAACTCAGTATTCAGATGTCCCCTACCTATTCTATAACGTATTAGAAACTTAAGTAAATGTTTACATAATTATATCACACGAGACATACTATACGTTGAGTTAAGTATAGAAAGAAAGGTATATAATCGTAAATACTGCTGGATATAGTAAATATTGGATCCTCCGTCGAAATAAGGATGTATCTTAAATGCAGTTAACATTTGCTACTATAATTCCCTAAACAATTTCAAGAATACTAAAAATAAGAACTAATCCGCCTCTTGCCTCCTAAAGATGACGACATTTGTTTAATTAATATAAGTAATCATAATTATATATATATCAAATATATAAAAAATAATAATAATTTTTTAATTCAACCCTTTATAAAAATGTTATCCTAAATAATTAGTTATCTGTAAATGAGCATAACTACATAATATAGAAAAACCCAGAATCATAATCAGGTATAAAATAATGACTTAAAGAACTCACAGAATAAACGAAAGAGAGTTCTAGCTGATACATTTTTGGAAGCTCGACCGGACCGAATTCCAATTTCTACTTAAGAGAATTCTTCAAGTAGTTCAACTAATTCGCAGCCTACATAGTTTTTAGGTTCCACTGACTCTGAGAACATTGCATCGATCAGACTATGGCCGAACTTCACCTCCGATCTCGAGTACGATGGCTCCGATATTATTGTATACATGATATCTAAGCATCGTTAGGATACGTGAATTTAGATGGGTATCCTAGACAAAAAATACGTTGAAAAAATTTGATTAAGTATGATGACTGTTATTATCTTAACTATACTTTAGCCGTCGGTATGCACGATACAAGTACATTTCTAATTATGGAAATTATATAAAAAGATATTATTTGCTCATAACTTAATCTGTCAATGTAAAAAGGTATAAGACTACGGGATATTAATACGGTTAAATTTATTACAGTTGAACCTACGCTAACTATATATGATGTTACGTACAGAAAAGGTAGTAATATATACTATATTATTTACTGATGATGTGGAGGTCTCTATCAATACTCAGTGCAGCGGTAAGTACGTTACTCATATAATCTTAAATATAATAATTAAGAAACTGTTGGTACCTATAAATCAGGTAAAAATATGTAAAAGTATCAATGTTAATAGAATCGACAGTTCAATCATAAGCAGACGCAAATTTCGGCTCATCTCATTTAATCCAATTTGTCAATAATAATATCATATACATAAATATTTTGAACTCCATAATTTCAGGATTGGATGGGATAGGTTTATTTTAGCATGATAGGTCACCATGCCTCTATATCCTCAATGTCTATACCAGTATTATGACCATAAATTTAGATGAAATATGTGATAACGTTAGCTATGGATCATTACAAATAATAATATAGTAGAAATAGTAGATAACGACATGTTTGTAATATCATTCTTACTATCTGTAGGTTACTATATATAATATTAACATTACCTATTGTAGGTCAAATATTGATTAAAACAATGTGTTTGTACGTGCCCCGCCAACATTGAATGTACTTGGTCGTATCAACCCTTATATATCATGGCTCCACCTTCAAGTTATTCACCAACAAGGCAGGACGCGTATATAGGCACTCAGTGGATTAAGAACAATATAAGTATACATAATGATTAATCTACTTCCAAGTTGTATTTACAACCAGAGAGTGACGAGACAAAGGAATTATAACTGAGTAAGCTGAATGTCTTGATAGTGAGCTGTCGTAGAAGAAATTAACATAGTGTATGGATGATAACTGTCATCTATCGAGAATCATGTAATCGACAGAGTCTGGCATAGCTACCACGTCTGGTACATTGAACGTAGTATTAGTATCTCCATATCTACTCATATAAATTGTAGTATATACATCTGTTGCAGAGCATCCTTGCTGAAAGGTGTTCTTCGACTTTGGTTCCCCAATCCATGTAAGTAGCCGGAATAGGTATTGTGTAATTTCTCATTCTTACGGATGTGCTAACGTGCTATGCTAGTACAATTAGCGCTACATTTGACGTTGATTTGATTCACGCAATATACTTGTTTACGGTTGCTCTAGAGACGTAATCATATGACAGGTATTTCATGCTCTATGCAAGCTCCATACTAGGTTGGATTGAGTGCTTCTCCACCATAGCGAAGTTAGGTGTGTGTACTGAACCTGTTGTCTAGGTGAAGCGAAATAACAGATTCGCACTAAATACTTATTATAAAGTGTATCGTTACATTGCTAATCCAAATTTCTTTAATATATATATATTGCTCGCAAAATGTTTATACTTTGTCAAAATATAAAAAAATGATTGATGTATGATATAACACATCAAAAAGTAAATTAGTTTTAAGATATAACCAATTTCATTGTACGCTTTGACCATGTCTAGTGTGTCTTCTGCCAAATTGAAACTAGTTAACTGGTTATCTAAGTCAGCAACACTCAAACAAGATTATCAAGTGGCATAGTAGATCGAACTATATAAACACATGACACTAGTGAAAATAACTGTTACCAACATCTGAGTTAAGTAAATAAACGTTATAAGTCAAAAGTAACTAACAGATTAAAGAAAAACATTATAGGATAGAATATCCTTCTCAACATATTTTTACTATGACCATAATCAAAATTATTATAGTATCCGAGAGAAAGGTTAATAAGTATAAAGAGTAATCCATAGACAAAAAATAAACTATTGAATAATGGTGAGAAATTTTACTTAAGCAACACTTCCAATATATCAAGTCTCAATTATAGTCGTACATCGTCGTTAGCACTTTAATTTCTCTTGGTAAAATATAATAATATGAGATAAAAAAATAAATATATATGTATGTATGAAATGCTATAGATACTATATATATATACGCTACGGAGTGTCAATCGGTTATATAGCAATCTACGCAGGTAAAAAGATAATAAATAAGAGTATATATTACCTATAATCGTATGGAAAACTATATAGGTAATCTATAACATAAAAAGTTGAAATATAAGATAAATGTTATTATATCATAATACAAATAATATATATAATCATTTGACCACAACGTTTAGGTATATGACTTAAATACATTTTATCCTACAACGGTAGATCAGCATGAGTCTTAACATTACTAACATATGCATTATATAGTAGTATTGAAACTAATATCAATTGTAGGATACGTGACATTATATCATAGGGATATACTTTCGTCAAAAAAAATAGCGTAGAATATCTATATCATAAGACAAACTTATTTAACCGTATTAACTCATGTGTATGAAGGGTATAGCTGTCCTCCACATTCTATCTTAGTCTGCGTAATCAAATTAATTAGATGTGTAATCTCTCTAAGCCTATAGTACCTTCCCATAATTTCTCGTAAAATACGATTTATAAATGATTCAAGTTATCTTGTAAATATTGATCGCTGGAAGGTCGTACGTCAACTATATCTATCTTTGAAGAGCACTGACTAAACGTCAGTTACACAGATATACGGTGAAGTACACATATCTCGAGAATCTTTAGGGATCTCTTACAATAAAGGATACGCACCAGTCAAGTACATATTATATATATATATATCATTAAGACTATAAAATTAAATAAATCGCTTAAATATTATATATATTGACTATATCCCCATACTAGTATACTAGTAAATTTATAGTATATCAAGAATGATAACTATTCACATAACATAGTCTTAATGATATTCTCTAGCTATATGTATATATTTATTACTATTTTCTAGCAGTAACCGCCAGATATCTGTCGATCCCGTGACTTGATCCGTCATTCTAAGCAGCATAGCGAGAGTGAAAATACTAGTCCTTCTTGACTGCAATCTATTTCACAGTGAGTTGCTACTCGACCGCTTTCAGTAGGCAGTGTAGCAGATTGAATCTTACACTTCAGTATAGTAATGTATATTCATTTAGATAATCTTAGCATTATGTCTGATCTAATTAAAATATAGCCCCTGCAAATTAGTAATATAAGTATCAGAAGGGTTATATACTATAATTTCTCACGCTACCGTATATTTGAATTCTGTACAATAAAAACAGTGTAATATATATACGACTGCTAAGATATTAGGATTATTCCAACTTTAGGAGTCACTGGTACGTACATATCTAAATAATTCTAGTCAAAAACAACACATAAAATTTCTATGTTAAAATATTGTCTGAAAGAACCAAAAAGGATAAAAAATAAAAATAAATAAAAAAAAACAGATAGATTATTACTTCCTGCATAAAGAATATATATAAAAAATAATATAAATTTCATTCTAATAAAAAAAAATAATAAATTATGAACCAATAAACTAAAGAGATATAGGTAAAACTATAAAATAATTAGACATCGGAAAAATATGTCACTAGTTCTGCAAACAAAATCACAGTGAAGATAATCATTTACTTATGACAGTTTACGATCTTTTCATGAAAAGTACTAACATATGAAATGTTATACAAAAAAAAACGAAACCTAAAAAAAAGGATAAGAAATATAGATAAAACTAAAAAATGATATAAAATATGAATATATACTAAAACATATAAAAGACTGTTAAAGGAATTAATAAAAGTAAACTATACAAACAAATTAAAACAAAACATTATCATGAAAGTAAGAAAGACCAAAAAAAAAGTCATTGGCACTTATTGAATTAAAAAAAAGAAAAGTAAAATATAAAAAAAAGAGAAAATATTTTACATAAACCAGGTTTAAAAATAAAATACTAAAATACATAAACAAATTGAGAAAGCAACACAACAGATCAAAAAAAAGATAATAAAAGTTTTAAGATATAGAAAAACTAATACAACCAAATAAAGAGAAAAATACTAAAAATAGAAAAAGAAAAACAATCGATAAAAAAAGAAACATAGTATGCACAACCACACCGATAAGTAGTAAAGTTACAACGAAAGACACCACAATAAACACAATAAAATTTAAACAATTATGTACAACAAATTTAACTTATATAAAAATAACATAAGTAACACAAACACAAAAAAAATGAAACTAATAAATAAGATAAAACATAAAAAATAGAAAGAAATTGTCGTAATTTTAATAACAACAAAGAATTTGAGACAACTAGTCAGAGATATGTGATGTATTATTGACAATAAAAATATAATAGATCACATTTAATAAAGATGAATTAAATAAAAAAAAAAGCACTAAAATAATAAGAAACAGAATAAACATATTTGTATCAGTTGTAAGTATAACTATCAAATATCTGTAAGAATAACTAAAAAACAATAAAGAACCTTATCTATCAGATAGACAAAAATAAAACAAGCAAACTTCATGAATTATCATGAAATAGTATAAATTGAGGTATATATAGTATATAAATTTATATACAGACCTAACTACTATGAGATCTAGAACAATAATGGTAATACTAAGCGTAACAATTATATACATGATTACATATTTTATGGATAATACTATCAATTAATAATACTCTGTTTAATCATTCCCCGCAAATTATGATAATTTTAATATAAAAATGTTGCAATATCTCATGTAAAAAAGTAATACAAGGAGTATCACATATACGGTATGATGTAACTTTATATATTAATTTGACCAGTTCATTATACATATATATTTCGATTATAAAAAATCTTTTTGACTCAAAGTTATATTTAGTGTAATTGGTACTATTTTCAAGTACTGTAGGATTATTCACATGTACTGATACATCATTCGTACGTTTTAGATCAATTAATTTTTTACGGACGTTACTAAGTCTATGGTCTGTTTGCAAAAACTAACATTGATTAGGTATAATAGAACAGTGTTATTAATCATCTCTTTGTGCTTACTTAAATGCTTTGACATCTAGATTGCTGATGGCAAATCTAATTGTTTGTCATCTATCTTATGAACAGTAATAAAATTAAATAGGTCTTTATACTTAATTATTCTAGTAGATACTTTGAGAGGACTCTCAATCGTGACAATAAGAAAGTGTTAAATAGTAGAAAGTCTTATGAAGTCTTATTTTCTTTGATAAACAGTAGTTACGAGACAGGCCACTCCTCACTGGACCAGTCTTCAGGCTAACGATGGGTGGTGATACAGATTCACATGCGATCCGATGTGCAGGAGACAATTGTAAAGCACAAGACGGAGAGCTAGCCTACTTCGCACCCAGCAGTTGAATCGAACACTGCCCCGCTGTGGTGCGAGTAGCACTGAACATGCTGTAAGAGAGAGGATGTACAAGAGTCCTAACCATACGGCTTGTCGTTTATAAACTATCCACAATATGGAATTATACCATATTGAATATAATATACATAATCCACATATAGTAATTAATTCTATGACCACATATAGCTTCCTCATGCGCGGTATATACGGACTCATAATAAAATACATATAATAAATAGTCAGATCTATATTTCAACTTGAGTCATTAACTATCATTTCGTAGTTGGACATACATATTTTTAGGACGTACTAATGGGCGTCTTGCCAAAAAAAAATCAGTAAGAAGCAAGTCAAAAAATACACTAATAAGTACTTCACACAATAGTCTATTTGGTTTCTTATTTATTGAAGGTTACTACTAAATTTCGTCAACTATTTATCCTCATTAACTTTGGTCCACTATTTAAAATATAAATTGATGTCCGTTATGCCTCAGCTGATACAAACGTAAAGCAGGGGTTACACCGAATTCTCACTTTCAGTTCCATACTAAAACAATAATTAATTGAGAAAACAAAGTATCACAATTATATTAAAAAATGAGTAATCTAAATATCACTTACACTTTCTATTTAGAAATCTTTACATAAGTATCACTATTATATAATATTTTAATTCACAATTCAATGATGAAATTATCAAAGGTAATCTATATTATTTGAGTCAAGCCCTAGTACTATGAGGCGTGACTATATCACTAGATATCAGTTCATGCTGCAATAATAAAAGAATGCTAGAATGTAGGGTATACGAGCCCAGTGGCGTGACCATCGAACGGGTAAGAATTGAAAAAAGATTCTTCAACATAGAGCGACCGCCGATTGCTAGGAAAACGCAGCATCCTTGTTTATATTATGTAGTCATATTTTTTTTCTCTTCTCCCTATTATTATCTTGTCTTTATAACTATATTTCTTAACGATAGGAGTTCAAAATTTACACCTGACATATTTTGTAAATAGGATTTTTGGTGTCCAACACAAAAAACGCTCTAAGACAGGCCAGATTACTATAATCATGAGCTAAAGGAAGATAATCGAGTCTAGAATCATTTAATTACATTCAGTAATCAAATTCATATAAATTTATGATTCTTCAATAGCTATGTGTTACTATGTTTGATCCAAATTAAAGATAGCTCTCTCTTCTCTGCTCTTCCTCATCTCCAAAAATTAAAGATTTAGATATACCAATTGACTGAGCTGAAATATACAATTACTGAATTATTTTCAATAACCCGCTCTCAAAGCGATACAGTCGTTCAATCACTGGCTAGACGTATGCTTGCCATACTGTTTCGCTTCTCCTGTATCTGTTTTGAGTCGCTCTAGCATCCAAATCCAGAACGGTGAGTTTACATATTATAAATTATACCTGATAATTAGCTTTTGGATCATACATTCAATTATAGTGCATAATTCTGTTATTCTGTTAAATTTGTAGCCTGATCATATATATATATATCTATAAATAACTTATTGCCTCTTATATTATAGCTATATCTTAAGATATAAATACATGCATTGTAGTTTAGAGAAAGGTAAAAGAGTAACAACGATTGTAAAGTTATATATCTTTTTTTCAATTATCAAATTTCTATTTTCCATATATATAGCATATAGTTGGAAAATTAAAATTTCATTAATATAACAAAGGACACATTCAAAATTTTAAAAGTTTGTATATTATGTTTCTTTCATTACTATTCATAGATATTATATATGACAATATGAATTATACATTTTCGGAACGGTACTTTACATAATAAATATATCTATGTCTATTAATAGCAATTTAAAAAACGTAGATAAATAAAGAATCATGTATAAATGTACTTTCGTCTTCAATTTATGGATTATTTACTTACTGTAAAAGTAAAACGCATGATCCAACATTCTATATATATAAAAGATGAAGTGCAACCTCTAATAATGATTGGTGAAACCTGGTAAGTGAAGATTCACTTAAGAGGTTATTTTAGCTATACGTTCTTTCCTGGAGAGACTATATATAATTACTGTTGAAGTCGCCTTTGACCAATAATATAGGTATATATACTGTGTATATAGTCGATGATCCGATTGTAATATGAACTCTCTTCCATAAAAGTATGGTCTTGATATATCATACTGATATTTAAAATTATTAAAAACTAGTTATGACCGTGCCCACAGATAATCACCAGTTACATAAGAATGTACATCAACGTTGATGCTATTATAATCCATAATTCTACTACAATAATATTTCGCAATTATTCAATTAATATTTGACATAATATTTAGGTTGGTAGACGTCTTTCTATGCTATAGTTTTTCGGTTGACAGTCTGAGCCATACTATGAAATGCAGGAAGTTATATACACAGTAGATGCAGATGGTAGAGTGAAGTAAGGAGGTGGAGCGAATTTAAACAGAGTTACTAAAAAACACGCCGGCTGTTTTCTGGGTGTGTCAAAAAAGGTTTTGCAAACTATTCTTTTTTGTTCTTTTCTATATGTAGACAGAAAATAAACTACGCTCCGTTAAGTAAATTTTATCGTAAAGTTATAAAATTGGTAAGCGTATTGCAGCAGCCTCGCGTAATTTTCAAAATTGAAGATATCCTAGTCACGAAAATGTCAGGATGTCACAAATTTCGTTATACATTCAGGTGCTTCAGACTTTAGAGAGATAAGATTATTTTAGTTTAATAATATTATTATAATGTTTACATCATATATTTTATTATTATTATTTATTA
>JABUQX010111004.1:0-30000 GCA_015478945.1 Trachelipus rathkii
GTAATAATATTAATCATAATATAATAATAATAGTTACTAAATTATATATATAAATTATATAATAATAATATAATATATGATATAATCATAATAATAATAATATAATATAATATAAAATATATAATGATAATAAATTAAATATATATATTTAAGTTATAATATTAATAAATAAGAATTTAATTAAGATATATATATATATACTAATAAATAATTATATTAATTATTAATAAGTTATTAATGATATAATAAATATTATAATAATATAAAATAATATAGAATTATATATATATTAACTATAATAAATAATATATAATATATATAAATTAATATGTAATTAACTATATTTAATTAAATAAACAATTAGACTTAATTAGTGAATAACAATATTCAGATATACACTAGATATTATATATAATTAATTAAATAAGAATAAATTGGCCAATTAGAGTGGTGGGCTTACTAGTGAGCGAATATGGATGAAATAGAATCGGATAATGAAGTAAATATATTCATAATACATCAATATACAGTATAAGGATAGTAGAGTCTGATAGATCACATGCGAACACACATACATCAATAACAAATAATGAGACATAGAGAAGAGGATTATATCCGGAGAATCACTATAATACGCAGTAGGGTGAACATAGTCACTAATGTAATTCCAATATTAATTATTTTTAAGATAATAATTTATATGATAGTCCATGGAGCAGATCAATACCAATAATGGCGGATTAGACAGAATATCCCGATTAGTGGTTTACATATCAGTAAGTGGTGAATTATATGGTGGATAAAACATAAATATCGACAAAATAAATTAATCCAAGAGATGTAGAAATGATATACGCCCGTATGAGCAAGGTAAATGAATGGAACTTACGGACATCTAATAATAATAATAGAAATAATAATATAATAATACAGTAGATAAATAAAATGGTTGGAACAAAGCCTTGTTCAAATCACATAAATAATAATATAATATAACTAATATAATCTTCAACTCAGATGAAAACAAATAATAAAATAATAATAATAATACATACTCCGATCTTCCAATCGAATAATGAATAATATATGGGAAATGTATTTTATAATAATGATTATATATGTGATTGTTCATCTGTAGTGTGTATGGGGGTACTACATTTAATGTAATAAGATAATAATAAATCCGAACTCGCCTTAAATGAATAATAATATTTATAATTTCATGAGTGTGAGTTTGGAATGAATGTGTATAGTTACACCATCGAGCTAATAATTATCACATACTCGTTAATTCATTTATGTATCAAACGAACACATTAGAGTAATTATAATCATTCGATATCACATAATAATAATGCCTATTAATAGAGGTGAAAATTAATGACTAAGTAGTATTGAGATCTATCCTATTATAATTAAAATTAATAATAATAATAAAAGGTTAAAATTTAAAATTACTTAAAATTTTTACGTCATTCAAAAAAATAGACATCATAAATATAGCAATATAATAATATATTTTAATAATATAATTAAATTAACATTGAATGTAACATATTTTTAAATAAGACACAAATGGAATTCTATAAGTAAAATAAAAGTAATAATTAATAATATATATAATTAATAAAATAATATAATAATAATATAATTAATAATATGAAATAAGTTATGACTTTAAAAGTAATGAAACTCATAAACAATTATCCGCTATGAAGTCACAGAATTACATAGAAAATTCAAACGAATAATAAATAAACTAATTACTGCTCTTGGTAATAAACTATGAAAATAATAAAAAACATGATAATTATTCAATTAATTGTTATATATTCTTCATATTTTATCATAGAATAATTCAAAATATATAAATTAAGTAATAATAAATAATATCAATAATAATATAATTTATTCTGAATTATAATAATTTAGGCGGAATAATAATAATTTATTATGATATTAAATTTTACATGAAATTTACATATTAATTAATATATAAATTAAATAAATCAAATAATTCATATTTTTAACGTATCTTAAAGTAAATAAAATATTAATTAAAATAATTAAATAAATTTATATACAATAGATAATATATAATAATACATATAATATTTGAATAATATTAAAAGTATATATTAATAATAATATTAATATAAGTATTTAAATAATATACATAATAATATATAATAAGTGAAATAAATTCGATATTTTTATAATACAAGTTGCATAAATAGATTGGAAAATATAATAACTATATGTAAGATTTCTTAGTTATATAAAATGCATAGACTATAAAAATCCAACAATTGTGTTCCAAATACCATGTACAAAAATAACTTTATTCTTTAGCCATTCAATATCACAAATTTTTCATTTAATTTTATAAGATTGATTAGAAGAATGCTAGCTATGCATGGCTCCAACGAGACAAGTAGCCAATATTTCGTTCGAGGCTGTATGATGAAATACTATTAATAATGAAGCACTTCAACAAATAATAAGATATATAGTACAGGTCAGATCTTTATTAAAGGACATAATATTGCTGTGGGTCCAATGGAAAGGTCTTTTTAACCAAAAATAGTATGATGTTTTATATAATTATGTTCATAGTATTTTGTCAGTTGTTGTATAACTATAACACTACACTTCAGTTACGTGAAGTTTAACATGGGATATGCGAGAGGAGTAGATTGCACATAGGAGTGTAGGATGACACACAGCCGTGACAATCCAATTAACTACACGTCGAAATTTAACGTATTTTCGAAAACCCTAATATATAAGATTCTCAAAGAACCTAGATAAAATATAGGTTGAAAAACTAGTATTTTCGTAATTGGGACTTTCAGGCCACTGCTGTTTAAGTAGAGACATCCAAGACATTGTTTTTTAGTAGTGCAGAATTATAGAATCATTTAAAGGCCGTGAATGGGGTGGGTTTCACCAAAAACTTTTTTAAGACAGAGTTGGCGCGTCATTAAATTATTTTTCTTTTATAGAGGCACCCAATCCATATATCAAGTGGGGGAGGTAGAAACAAATAGTGGCAAATGAAAGGCCCAGAATTGGGAAAAGAATTAATCGAGGGGTGTAGACGCAATAGTCTACTTTGTATCTCTTGTGAAAACAGTTAGGATTTCCAGAGTTATTGCTGATATTTGTTAGTCGCCGGAGTTATGAACCGGATTATCTCGGATACAATATATTCGAATCCAAGAATATCATATTGCGTCTATGTTTATTAGACATTATACAGAAGGGGAAATAGCCTAAAAAACTTGAATATTAACTTTTGAATAAAGTTGAAGTAAAACACGGTTTGGGAAATAGCACTCAAGAAAATCCAACGTGGATAAAATGTACTGGTCTTGGCAACTAGATTTTATACAGTCCACGTGAACTGTATTCCCCGAATGTCCGAGGTTTAATTAGTATGTCGCATTAACATCCGCCCAGCGGCGCACAACAATAGTCACAGTAGAGGATACTTCGAGATTTACTTAGATATAAGCCGGGTCAAAGTTATTTTATTTTAATATAGTATTTAATATACTGAAGGGGAAGTAAATATCATAAATCATTTTTAATATATAAAACTACATATTACTTTGTTAGGGTTTAGCCTACCTAACTAATATCAGGGGCTAATCTACGTATACTATATATATATAGAACTAGTTGGTATTAACTACCAACATTTAAGATCTAAAAGTTAGGAGGGCCGGTTTATAATTCGGCACGGGTACATGTAGGTTGGATGGCCTCCGAATCGGTCCAGCAGTATTTATGGGGGTGAATATATCGCATACGATGAAGAAAAAACTTTCATTTACGAAATATAACATTCATATTGTATTGTCCAACGAATATTAACTCTATTCAACAAAAGTTTTAAATAACGGTACCAATATTTAATAACTAATAATAAATAGATATAATAGAGGATTCACTGTCATTTATAGATACGCCATGCATATATTTGTATATTAAACACTCATAAAGAATAAAAATTAATTTTTTAATAAGGAATATAAATATTATATATAATAATATATTATTGGAATTTATAATAATATATTATTACTTCAATATATTACTTAATTTAATTTAGTATATTATTAATATATATTAAAATATTATATATTATAACTTATATAAAATATAAATCAAATATAAAACACCAATGTATTTATATTAATTTTATAAATTTCGCGCCACGCGATATATCAGTTATTTATTAATATATATAATCATAGTATATATATAATATTATTATATATATTATATATATATATATAATATAATTATATAAAATAGTAGTACTATATATTATATATATATATATATACTGATGTTCAACGATATATTATACAATAGCGGTGCGGTCCGCGGTTTCCGCAATATACTTAACAAAAAAATATTTCTAAGATTTTTTACAAGACTATAAAATATTTACTTGTAAACTAAATGTTTTTTAGAAATTACCTGGTAACAACACCTCGATTTTGTTACAGTGTTGACACGTGAATTGCCAAAAACCCAGCTTGATCAAATAACAGCTGCTGTCTTTAATAAGGTTCTAAAGAGTTGTCTCGTCCAACCCTAGTCATATAACAAATCTTGCGATCTTGCTGCAAATAAACCAACTTGTGCTTTTTGGCAATTTACGTGTAAAACAATAAAATTGTTATTTAAATCGTTTAACAACTTTATTTTTCTTTTTCTTTGTTGCGTTACCCATATTAAAATATAAAATAGGTGACAGTACAAAGCACTACTTTTTACAACTGATAAATACCTTACCTGGCCGCAGCTGCTAGTGATATTCTGGTACACCGGCCGGCCGCTCGCTCTTCATGTACTTGAGAACTCAAACCGACATGCCTGTCATTGCAATTTCGCATTTCTTATTCCGAAGCGATGTCTCTTTAATAAATATCGCAGCTAGGCCGCTTACAAAATTAAATTACACTAAACAATTGATTATTTAAAACATCAAGATTGAAATTCACACTCCTTAGCCTTTTAATTATTGTGATATCACTATCTAGTCACGTATAAATTATTCTGACATTGTATACTTTTTATATGAAAAATTTTCAATTAATATAGCGACTTATTAATATACCACCTTTTAGAAAATCATTACCTCTGTAATCATAGCATACAGTCTACTATTTCAAAAATATTAAATAATACATTTCTTTGTAATATATGATTATATATTATAAATACTTTTTTGCATCATACTTAATAAAAAAATTTAAATTTTATAAGATCAGTTGTATAGCAAGTAGCCGACAAGAGCGCCATCTCTACAAACGCTGTAAAAAGCACGTTGTTGATTTAACTAGACATATGAATGAATAAGCAAAAAAAAGCAATGTTATCATAAATATTTTCATATTTAATTTATATTATCTATTTATGACATAATTTTAAAAAGTTTTAACGCTTAAGCATCCATCAGACCAATTTCCTTAAAATTAAGATTTAATTCAGAAAAATGATGTTAACCTTCTCCCACTCTTGTTAGTTATTTTTGATAAAAACACAAAGATGTAGCAAGTTCTAAAATCGATTTAGCCCAAGCCCTCATTGGGGTAAATGTGGTATTTTCTGTACAATTGATACCCCTTCGCACACAGAAATCACAATTCTTCTTCTAAACATCGGGCGAACGATATAAAGCCAAATGCATTTTATTAAGCCCACTTGTGTTGCAGTCTTTCTAGCAGTTTTAAATTTATAATGCATTCCTGTATTAAATTATTTTCACTTTCATGCTTACTCATCATCTTCTATTACTTCTAGTATTTATTACCCTTATATATCATTTATATCTATATATATATATATTACCTTATTACTATTATATATTTATTTACCTCATAGTTTCTATTAAGGGTCATATATATTTAACTAGCCAGTAAATCCTGATTACTAATATTATCCTCGCAGATAGGTTTAACTATCGCCATATCATGATAGAGGACTTTATTAGTTTAGTAGTATATATCTTTTTTTAGTTTCTGTTCTAATCTTATTATATATCAAATACTCATACTGTTTTATTATCTTATATAGTTCGCAAAACAGATTTACATAATTATTACTGCCGTCTAGTATTCCCTCTCTATAATAATAATTTATCTATTTAATCAATAATAATAATAATAAAATTTACATCCTTCAGCGTCATCAGTCATCATGGGTTTTACCCCTCCGGGATTGTTATGCTTTAATAATAATATATTAGTATTATATTAAATATAATAATTAATAATCATAGATTAATAATACATAATAATCAATAATATATAATGTTAATTATATTCAATAGATTATTATTATTTATCACTTAATACTAAGCCCCCCCGTAGATGGTTTCCCACTAAGCTTCTCAAAAGTAAGTCTCGAAAAACTAGTTTTCATTGGCTGTCATTTACTCATGCCGATTACAACATATTTTTACAAAATTCTTTCCGACGAGTCCCCTGTCCGCTTACATATCATCACAACGTATATATAAACATAATGAGAGAGATTTTGCAATGCGCACATGTTGGTTCCCATTCCTTTACATACTAATGATGCATATTGTTATTATTGCCTGTATAGACTGCTGCTATTCAAAACTTCTTATTTCGCGTCTCCTTGGTTCATTTACTCAGTGTTGCCAACCTAAACTTCTTATTTCGCGTCTCCTTGGTTCATTTACTCAGTGTTGCCAACCTAAACTTTCTGATAATGGACCAAATGTGTTGTCGGCATATGATCTGCTTACATGGTCATTGACGCCATTTATCTCACACCACTAATGGGATTAGGCAAACTTGAGAAATTTTCCTTCGAAGAACGTCCACAAGAGTAGTAATACTCCCCGCGCGTGTTCTCGCGACCCAAGGGTACTACACAATATTTAAATCTATTTTCAACAAAATAATAATTTTTCGTTTTTTTTCATCTTTTAATTTTTGTTGTGATTTAATCCTTGCTGGCATTTTCCTTTGACTTACAACTACTAGTATTCTTCTTACACCCTTTCCTCCTTACAAGCTAACACACATCTTGCAACTCTTATACTAGTCTACATCTCCTTTTCTCTCTAACTTCTTCCCTACTCTTACACATGGGTCTTTAAGTTCCTTCATCGCTTAAACCCTGATTTCTCAGTTCCTGAATCCTTTCGTCTGAAATGGAATCTTCATCCTCCAATGTACGTGAGCCCTAAAGTACACTCTAAGTACATTTCATCATCCGGTAAACTATATTCTATTTTTTTCCTTACTGTAGTCTAATTCCTTTCCGTTGGCATTTGAATAGTTGACACCTACCAAGAGAGAACTTGATATATTGTCACTCACAATTCCGAATGGAAATTCATCTTCATTTAATTTTAAATTTACATATCCTTAAAAAGGAAATTCATGTTGTTCCATTCCAACGATTGTTGTTCTACATTCCATAGTTTCTTTTGCAGTTCGAGAGAGTTGATTACACTCCTTATCACAAAATATATGTCTGCTCCAGTGTCTAACAGTACGCAAGATCTTACATTATTAACTTTTATACTTGTCCAAGATATATTCTTTATTCGTAACAAATATATCTTTATGGCCTTGATTGTCCACAACTCGATAGTGAACGCCCGAAATAAAAAGATTCCAATATTTTAAATAATTAACCTGATTATACGACATTGAATTTTATACTAGACTAGCCTTATTATAATTATATTATCAGTAATATATCATTAGAAGTAGAATACGACTTAAACTTCAAACTTCTCATTAACTAACTGCGATGGTCCGGCATACTTAGTAGACATACTCCACTTTTAAAATTCTACAACTATTTCAAAAAAATTAGAGCTCTTTTAACTTACTCTCTTTGCCGACACTAACTAGCATTTACTTTCTGTTTTCCACATATCTATAATTATTCACAGCTCCTTGCCGTTCTTCGCTCTCCAACATATGGATCACTGTTCGGTCGAAACTTCATCACCTCCTGAATGGGTTTACATCCATATACAGACAATCACTATATCTCATTCATATGTGACGCACACTCATCTGCAGTGATGATTATTAGATATATTTTGCCTTCACACACCTCCACCATCTCATCATCTCTTCCGCACCGAAAAGGTAATATTAACAGATAGTGCTCATACACCAGAATGTTTTACTTGATCTCATTATTCATTCTGCAGGTTTTAGTCAGGGTGCCTCATAATTCAAACATCTAACTCTATAATAGATCTTTAAGTGGCGCATTCTATACTCTGATTTTTATATATTTCGATATCAACTGTATAAATCGTTCTGCTTCAATCATTCACGGCTGCAACATGGTAGCACCCAGGATCAAATCACAATACTTACATAGAAGTAGTATACATGAGAGTTAATGAGCGTAGATAGATCATATATAACTATTATATGATATAGATCGTCTAAACAGCTTTAGTAGCAACTTGAACGAATGTATTTCCATACTAGAATAAAACATACATCTATAACATACATTCGGCATTTCTATGAATCAATATAAAAATAAATACCTACAAATTACTGAATGATTATAGGTTAGGTAAATCATTTAACATGTAGAACATTACTTTCGAGCCGCCTACATCAACAGACGTATGCGGGACCGAGCATACCTTCATAGGAATAGTTATCTCGGAAAACTTAACCATGACTCGCCTTTACGAGGCGCAAAAATATTTAAAAACCTAGTCAGAGATAACAGCAGAGAAGTATGAAACTATCCCAAGAACGAACTCATAATATAGAGAGAGACAAAAATATAGAGAATTTTGTCTCAATTTTGCTTTTTTTCCTTTGACATTCCGATTACCACACAACCCTTTATAATCTCCCAAAAAGAACGGGATGGGTAGAAAGGGAAGACTTAAAACATTAATTGGGATCAAGAATCATGGGGCGATTATCTACAATATTTTTCTTAGGCCGAGGGCCAAGAAAAAAAGGGAACTAGGAGGTCCGGCGGAGCTGGACGTGTTACATTAGAGCGCTATAGCTATATAACCAACATCATAATAAGGGGCTATCGGTACAGGGACGATGCGACGGTGTTGCAGCGAAAGGGTAGATCAGCAGAACAGGCACAAAAGAACTCCAGACACACAACCGATCCTCTTCAAAAGGTGAGATCCGCGTGTCGTTCCGGACATGACCCCTCCCCGGGAGGAGATATATATACGGATAAAGGACAAAGAAAAACCGGGTAGAATATAAACCGCACTCATTTTGAGGCGGTATTCCAACTGTTATTCTTTAGTAAAAGAACCAATCAATCTTCTTTCAACATACTTCATTACCATGAGATATATATTTATTAGTACTACGGTTAGTTTTAGATAAGTATATATAATTTATATATATATATATTCCATACGAATTATAACAATAGAAAATATAATATATATATGATATAAGAGATATATATATATGCTAGGTTCTTTGGAGATATAGACGGCCATGTAACTTACCTATCTTTAGTTTAACAGCTACATAAGATTATACAGATGTAAAGATTATTGTAAGAACGTTAATAATACGATTTCAATAAATTATATTATAGACATATAACTAATTAACTAAAATTAAATATATAAGAAGAGATATATAGAGATATATACAATAGCGTAGATTATCAGAATTAATAAAATTAGTTACGAAAACATTTACAACAGCAGCAAAATTTTACGGGTACGATATTGCCGTTATCAGAATGACTACGCGGACGATTCACGTTGATATTATTATAGATTTCTAAATATATTCATTTTGTCTCTCCATTAAAATATGAATTATTTATATATATATGATATCAACAACATGAGAGGCTTTTACATATATATGATTTATATAGATAGAGAGAGATCAACAAGATATATATTAGATCTCACTACATGTAAAGAAGGTATTAGCTTCTCCTCTGACATCTATATTAAAGCACTGTTGAAGAAAGATCATCTTTCCAGCTTTCTGCTATATGTCGCAGTCTGTGACGACTAGTTGGTTCTGTATCTGTCTGCAACTGTACCTTTGCCTGTTTATCACACGACAATCCCGTCACAATATTTAAGGCCACCTCACACTGTTAATCGCGGCTTTTCATTTGTATAGCTCATTGTCTTTGTCCAATGTACTCTTTCGATGCATGTTGAGTTTATGCATATAATTGTATATGATCATCTTATCATATTAAAAAAAGTCAGAGTAAAAACATGGCTGTTTGCACTTTTGATGCTAAATTAATTATCTATTAATGTTGGTTCGCTTTCTCACACGATGACTGTGATCTATCGAAAGTAGTGGAGAGATCTATTTAGACAAGATAGACAGGACAATCGTTCTTCATCAAGTTATACTAGCGCCTAGCTTTCACATTTATAGATATACATTATCAAAAGATATATATATATTACTAAATAAACTATCATGCCGCTGAGCTAATACTCATATCTATAACAAGATACTATTTACATCATATATAGAGTTGAAAGACGTCTAATTATATTTGGGACCCGTATATATCATACTCTTATCTCTCCGCTAGCGCAAAATTTCTGAACTAATATTTAAATAACATAAGAGAAATATGATAGTGTTACATCTCAGATGCATAGTATACACACTTCTTTATCAAGAGTTATCAATAATATCATCCATAGATAATGAAAACTCATAGAGCATCATATCAATCTATTAACATCGTAGGAGTTTAAGTTAAATATTAACACCACCTTCAGAAATTTCACTCCACACAACAAAAACAATTAACATAATTATTCTTTCTTTATTCAATTTAAAAAAACGTAAAAATCAATTCATCTAATTAATTCTACTTTTCTTTCTTATCCGATGTAAGTACCCATATCTAATACCAACATGGGAACAGCAAATTTCTTATTTTAATCTAAAACATATATAATAATATATAGTAACGAATATTAAGACAGAACTACTTATATAATACTCAAAACAGTTCATTATCTTATTTTATATATCGACTGACAAGCATTAGACTTGTCTAGGAAATCCTCCTAAAATTGTCGATAGCAAATATTTAGATAGAACAGATTCGATTCCCTTCGTTTGCGTTCCTGTCTGGGCATTTTTTCAACACTCTATACAGATAATTCTTCAAAATATAGGTTTGCTTTTCGTCGAAGAAGGAATCGCGCGCAGCATTCAATCTTCGGCTCACTCTCTTCAGCTCGGGTATAGCATTAATGGCTGCTACTGAGGACATTCTGTTGATGCTATACTTGCGATCATTGTTGAAAGGCTAGATATGATTATATATGCAGCATCAGTCGTCCATCCAAATGTACGCATCTTTCCAATTCACTCTGGCTCCAGGTGCAACTTTTCCGCCTCTAATATATACTTAACATCTTTGCTGCATTCTGCCTTCTAACCTCTAGCTTCTCTCCTCACTCACACTTCCGCTCAGCCCTCAAATGCTTTTACGCTTCTCTCACCTTTCATCTTCAGCTTAGCTTTCTCCCTTCGATCTTCTGACCCAGATTACAATCAGAGGACAATTTTTCGTCTTCACTCAAACGCCGCAGCTATGTTTTGCTGCTCCCGACATTACGGGTTCTCCTTAGTCTACACAAGTCACCTCTTTTCTTCTAAAGCGCTAACTAGGTATTCTCTCTCACTCAGCAGTTACTTTTTACTCTTTAGTGCGAGCAGCGATTTCTTACCAAATTCGAAAGACGCAGCTGATTCTCGCCACCACTCTTATTTATACTTCATGATCGTTAGATGTAGCCATAGTTATCCATTTTGTTATTAGTAAATTCGATTTTGCACCGTCAAAATAAATTAAGCACAATATATATTCGATTCGCTAACCAGAGTCACTCTCTAACGCACTGTCATTATCTTTAAATATTCCTCTACACTTGATTTCTACAAACAATATCGAAAAATTTAGCCTTTCACACGGATAGCTCTAATGAAAAATAATTTTTCTAACCAAGTGCGAAAAATAAATACTCACTCGCTTTCGCTTATTCAACTCTCTTATCACTTAATAATATAACAGATCATAAATTATTATTTATAACTATAGTAATATATATCTAACTCACTTCATCTCTATATCAACTCGCTACGACCTCATAACTAGAGAATCATTTTTAGAGCCTACCAATTAACTCCTACACTCACACTCTATCTAATTAATCTTGTGAAAAATATCATAATAAAAATAATTACTATATTGGTACCCCTACTACAACTATGCAGAAACTATACTGAGATAAAATCACAAAACTATGATACGAGAAATCAAGCTCATTAAAACATCTAATAATACTTCTGGCAATAAATTCTGCACAAATCATACATCTAACGAGGGATCAGATAGATATCTATTACTCTAGAACTACAACAGTGGGAGCTAATTGCGTTGCACATTCTGGAACCACTAATTTTCGTCGCTGTCATTTGAAGGGCAAACTTTAAGATATATAAATATTATAATATAAATTAATATATAATATATGATGTATGATGAGATTTAAATATGAATTATTTAATGTATGTTGCAATCGAGTTAATTTAATATTTATAATTATATGACTTCAAGCAATAAATATATTTTACTACTATAATCAATTAATCTGGGAAGTCTATTGTTCAATAATATCACTACATTAGATTGATATGAGTGTATGAGGATAAGTATGCTTGATTGAAGTTAATATAGTTTATCGAGGCCCACCCATCGAGGCGAGAGAAAATAAATACTTTTAACCTTCAATAAACAAGACGAGATCAGCATCAACCGGATTATATTTGAATGGAGTTAAAAAAGCAATAACGATTCACTTATTATTGTCTAAAGGACGACTGAGATATAAAGTTATTAACACCTTACGGCAACCAACTTAAAAACCATCGAGATATCGATGGAAAACTACATTCTCATAACAGAGAGTCTTTAAAAAAACACGACTCCGTACCAACTCTCAACTTCGAGCTATATTCCACACCCCGTTGTAATTTTACTGCAAGCTAAAAACTCAACACCTCTTAAATCCACCTTCATTCCCATACTCACCTAACGATAACACACTCTACATTAACAATTACAAGTTAGAAACACTTGCGTGAGTGAATGAAGCTATGAAAGGGAAGCGCTAATACTCACCACGAACCCACGTCCCACACACAACGGACACTCGTATACTAGCGCAATCACGTGTATAAACACTAGCAATTTTTTGGTTCATACTTACCTATTCGAACTGATGAACAAATGCCCTTTGGCCAGGCCACAACTGTAGAACAGAGGGAGGCTCCATCAACTAACCCCTTAGATAAATAAGATTTATGCAAAATCATGTATTGTAACAGTATCCAGGATACAACTAGTTTAAGAAAAATAGAGAATCTAATCGGGACCTGTTGCAATAATAGAAACCTCGTGCACTCAAACTTGTATCTTTTATCAACTACTTTAACTTATTTCTCGTTGAGATCTTCGGAAGTGGACAACGGGTGTTGACACAGTATGTTCTTTTATCTTATGCTCGAAAACTAGTTCAGATTTAAATTCAATCACTTTTCTTATATCAGTTATATAGAGTTTTAAAGAATTATTGAAACCCTTATGGTTATTCGGTAGAATTCAATGGGCAATTCGTTATCAATCAAGACCACCCCACATTCGGAAACACTCCCTTGGAATTTATCACCTCAAACATCACCTAAATAATAACGTCTATACCTTCCATAGTATTTTCATCTTCTCACGCTAGCAAACATCGACTAATTAATGTCGCTATTATTTTATTAATTAATTGTGCTAAATCAGTTCACTTTCAATACATAATATAAGACACCTCACAAGCAGATAAAATGAATTATTAGTGGCGTTTGTCTGCGGGAATCCACTTACAGGAAAGCCACTGCGATACAATATATGTTAGAATATATTTTGTTTTAATAATAACATAATAAAAAAATAAGCATATTTATTGTATCTGTTGAACTTTACATAACATATGAGATATTTATAAGTCCATTTACCACTGAACAATAGCTATCCCACCGAAGTGTCAAGGGTATTCGGCATACATGCGCACGGAGGACGCACATAATAGAATCTTATACATAATTATAACTCCCGCTCTCAGAGACTATATCATAATACACATATATATATATACACTACACACTAACTATATGATATAGATAAGTAAAAATTTATAAATTTATAAGTATGAAATTTTTATAGCTATAGCACTATTACTAGCTAACTAACTACTTTTTAATGGTCCTTTTACATAAGGATTCAACTTCTATTACAAAAGGATACACCTTCTATTTCATAAGGCTTCAACTTCTATTACATAAGGCTTCATACTACACTCTCACCTAACATACTAACTAATACACTTCAAAACTATATCTAGTACAGTTTATAAATTCCAATGTACATGTATCTACGATGTCCGAGGATGTATTCGCATATCTGATGCGCTTTCCCCAGCAAATATAGAATAAAAATTGATTTACTTCAAGCATTTAATAATAGTTATTAATATATATTTTTAATATATAAATACCCTTTGTAAATTATGCTGTAATTAAAATTATATTAAAATATAATATATAATATATCCTATATATATATATATATCATATATATATATTATATATACTACCACTCACTATCACTATACTAATACACCTCAAACTCACCCCTACCTTAAATATACCTCACTTGAGTCTCTATATTATATATTATTTAAAGCTAAATAAGATAATATACTATACTACCCCTACATACTCACCCCCACCACATCTCTACTAACTACTCACTACACTATATACTCATCTCTCACCTCATCACTCTACGATTCTACACACCTACTACATCATTGATAAAAATCGGGTAACTTATATCTACTCAGTAGTTACTACTACCTACTTCACTCACTGAAAATCTACTATTGATATATTTTTCACAGCGGAGAAGGTTATTACACAAATAAAACGATTGTCTCTTACCATATCTGGAGTTCTACAAACCCTGGATACGTAAAGATGATACAGTAGGAGAGGAGGAGCTAGTAAAAGCAAGAGATAGAGCGAGAGCAAGAAGTAAAGTGATATAGAGAAGTACGACACGATGACGATAGAAAATCTTCACATAGATATATAAGCATAATACACTAAAGGTGTAGAGAGAGAGCCGAGACTAAAGTTGTTTACACATGTAGTATGTTAGATAAGATGCATATCGTGCACCACGATAAATATAGATATGATATAATAGTATAGATATGATAAGAAAGAACGTAATAACTCACTCACCTATAGAGAGTCTGATAGTCAACGATATACCTGATAACATACAAGACACAACAAAACCATACTGAAAAAAATATATAGACAGGATTGAACTTTACAAAAAGATAATAAATAATTTACTTGATAAAATAAATAGTTTTTAGAAATTACTGTTAAAACATCGATTGTCAGTGGGTGACCAAAAAGTGACCATCAAACCAGATGATTAAATAACAGCTAGATGTCCTTAAAGCAAAGAGTTGCCAACTAGTAATGAAACAAATCTTAATTTCAAATAAACAAACTGTGACTTTGGCGATTTTACGTGTATAAAACAATACAATTGTTAATCGGTTTACACCTTTATATTCTTGGTTTAACCGCCACCCCCCCCACCCCCCACACCACCCCCAAAGTTTAACCATGATTAAAATAATAACACTTCAATGAGAGAATACCCTTACAATGCTTAGTGATATACATAGTACGACCGCAGCAACAATGCATTTTGGCAATTCGCATTCAAGACGATGCTTTATTAAAAAATAGCAATAGCGAAATTACAAATAAATACAAATTAATATTTAACACATTAAATTAACACCTTAGCTATATATAAGAAAATAGGCCACGATATTATACACTTGAAAAATATAACACCACCATTATATTATTCTAACATAAAAAATATTAGTAAATATAACAATAATCTAAAATAATACACTGCGCAACTTACCTCAATTAATCAGCTGAAAATAAAAAATAATAATATATGATCAGACAAGGCGACAAGCGCTTACCAACAGTAAGCACTTTGATTGACCATCTCAGAACCTCATATACCTATTCATATTTTACTATTTATTACAAAATGCTTACACGTCAATACAGACTATTCAGCTATAACAAATACAGGCACCCCCCACAAACCAATACAATTCTAAAATAAATTAAAAATGATTTATCCATCTTATTATTTATCTTTAGAAACAAATGTATAAGTTAAACATTTAGGCACGACCGAAATTTGTATTATATCTTTTTACAATTGACTTCGTCCACAGAAATCACAATTTTCTTTCTAAAATCGAAACATAAAAGGCAAATGCCATTTTCATTGTGAGCTTCAAATATATTTAGATTCAAAAATATATATTCTGACAACATTTATATATAATAATAAATAATATAATATATATATAATATATAATATATGAATATCTATAGAATAATATTTATGAATATATAGTAAATATATATTAGTAATATAATATAAATAATAATAATATATATAACTATATATATACTATATATATATATATATATGACTATATTATATATAGTAAAATACAACTATATATAATATGAAGTTTTTAATATATGTAAATGCGTAGTACGCTTATAATAAATAATAATGAATAATAAATATAATAAAATAATAATATAATAATATATAATAATAATAATAATAAATAAATAATAATTAATAATAATAATAATATAATAATCAATAATAATAAATATAGTATTATATTATTATCAAAGTTTGGTGAATGAAAACCAATCCAAAACTTAGCTTCTTACAAGTGAGTCCGACCCCCCACCACAGGGTTCTCATACTGCTGTCATTTACTCATAGATTACAATGCGGCACCGACATATTTTAACAAATTTTCAGACGAGACCGCTAAACACAAATATTACAAACGACGTAATACTACTAAAGGCATGAGAGAGATATTTGCAAATGGGCTGTTGGCCTCTTTACTTACTAATTAAGTAAATGAGCAATGTTATTAGTTACGTGTAATAATGTTTGCCTTACAATCATCAACTCAAAATCACTCATGCTTTTCACATCCAATCATCACTCTCAATAATAATATAATAGATAATAATATAATAATATCAATCACATCACTCTGTCAATGCAAATAGATAATAATAATATATATGATAATAATATTAATTAATATGAAAATAATAATAAATATATAATAATAAAATAATAATACATATTACTCCACTACACTCAACTCACATCCTTCAACTCCAAACAACATAATCATCAATACATCACCTCATCCATAATAAGAATAATAAATAATACATCAACACACTCATCAACTCACTAATAATACATCAATCCAATACCTCCAATCCATACACATCAACTCAACATACATCAAAAATAATAATAAATAATAATAATAATAATAATAATTAAATAATAATGAATATAATAATAATAATAATAATAATATAATGATATAAAAATAATAATAATAGATAATAATAATAATAAAATAATAATAATCACATAATACTGTGATAAGCCGTCACACACTAATAATAATAATAAAATAATAATATATAATCATAATAATAATAATAAGGTAATAATAATAATAATAAATAAAAATAATAAGGTAATAATAATATATAATAATAATAATTAAATAATAATAATATTAATAATAATATAATCCCAATAATACTAATCAATAATAATATATATTAATAATATAAATATAGTAATACCAATCCACACTCCCCTCACAAACTAATCAATACATACATCAACTCAATCATATCCACATCTAACTATCTATCATAACATCACATGCATAATCACACTCATCACCACTCACATCATAAATCACTCGAATCAATCAAATATAATTATCCATCACAATCCTCATCAACTCATATCACTCCAACTCACACTCACTCACTACACTAACTCAATACATCACTACATAATATATATAATAATTAATCGTATTTATAAGAAAAATGACTCGTGATGTTTTAAGAATTGATTTGGATCTGACACACTCTCTTCTCACGATCACTCACACTCTCTCTCTATTCTCATCAAAAGATTTCTTTGCGGCTTTGCATGATATCTTGTGGCAATGAGTCGTAAAGCTTAGCTGCTTTGTAAGTCTGACGCCATTGAGTCCGTTTGGTTTATAGTCTTACAGAAGAAAGCATTTAATGGTAGTTTTTTCGTAGTTAATTCTATATTTGTTTGCTCCTTCGCTTTGTTTGCTATTGTCATTGCTAGCAAGAAGTCGCAGCATTGTTATGGAATAATTTTATATGTATCTCTTTTAGGATCGATGTATTGAGTAAGTCGTCTCTTTGATTGCAGAAAATATTTAGTTTTTTTGAACAATGTTGGTTGTGTATTTAGTAAATTAGTGCATGTTGATAATCTCTTGAGTATGTAAGTGCTTTTGAATACAATTTAGTAGGATGGATATACTAAGTTATTATTGTGGTTCGTATTATTACTATTATCATATAGATTTTTTCTTTAACTATATTAATACAAAACACCCCATAATTTATTTTAAGAAGAAAGGTAAGGTATGCATATGTATTTTTAAATTATATTAGGCACATAGAATTATCTCGATAGTCTGCTAACTATGGTTGTTGACATATTCTTTAAATGTGGTTTTTCATCACCGACTCTATTATTCCCCCCCAGTTTTTATGCATTTGTAGGCTCGCTATGCATGATTCCTGGCTATTGTTAATATTTAATATTTAAAAAATAGTCTATAATTTGCAGACGGAGAATTCATATAAAGTTGTTTTATTTAAATTTTGGAGATAGTCTATTTTCCATCTAAATCGGATTTCATTTAATTTTCGTTAAGGTGTCTACGGCTTTACCAAAAACGGGACTCTGCATTTTTGTCATTTATAGAATAAAGATAATATATCATCCCGCATTTATTCTTGCAGTACTCGAAAAAGCATCGGATCGCAGAGTTGTATACAGTATCATGAGTATAAAGAGTAAAAACGAATACGGTCTCAAGAATTGATAACCCTGGGTGTACGCCAGTTGAGGGTGTTGGAAGTGTGATTGAAGTTTCATTAAGTTTAAACGATGTGAGATCTCTCCTTTAAGAGCTTAAATCGTCTCTCTCTCTCTCCACCCCATATTTATAAGTTTTTGTCCCTCAAATCCGTTTTGCTCACATCTTCACCTCACAGACTCAGTCAATGTCGTTGATTTCAGAATCATGTCAAAAGCTTTTTGTGAAATCTAAATAATATAAGGGAGGAGTCTTTATTTTCTATTTTCTATAGAAGTTTTTCAGGTTAAGGCAAATGAGGCATCAGAATTGAGGCCTGTCTCCTTTTATCTACAATCTCAACTCTCGCTGCAACTCCGCTGAGAGAATTCTTGGAACCCTACAAAATATACCCTTAATCCACCTGCTCTCGCACATACTCTCATCATCTCAAATACTCTTCTTGCTAAGTCGTATTTGTAATAGCTATTGGCCTGTAATTTTTTTGCTAGGTGGAAAGGTCTTTCTCTCTCCTTTAGGTATTCACGCGCACTCAATATTTGGGGCTGTCCAGTTGAATATTTTGGAAAAATTCCTGTTAAACAATGATTCATACTAGACACGACTGTTCTCACACGCGTGTCCGGCTATAATGTCAGTAAGAGGAGTTTTGGGAGGATGTGGTGTAGGGGAGTAGAATGAACATCACATTTTTTGCTTTTATTCCGCGCGATTACTTCTTTACCATCGAAATCCTGGAAGAAAACGGGAAAAAGAATAACTCCGAAGCGAGCTGAAAGAAAAAAGTTTCAAATGAAAGTTTGGACTAGGGGGTTTGTCTCTAAAAAAATTTGCTTACCGAACGTTATACAAAGTTTCGTTTAGTCTAAGTCTGCCCCGACTCCCCCCGCTCCTGTTTAGTTGGATGTGTTAAGTTGCCTATTATGGATATATAGTTAATGTGTTAGTCTGACGTGTTGTGTTTTATTTTAGTTAATCAAAGTTTGTTGATAATTACTGGTAATGAAAATAATAATATAGATAATAATAATAATAATAATCAATAAATATAATAATATAATATTAATAATAATAATAATAATAATAATAAATAATAATAATAATAATGGGATAATAATAATAATATAGGAATAATAACACCATCCCAAACACCATAACATAATCCATCTCATATCATCATCATAATAATCAACATAATCTACTTTTGAACATATATAATATCCCAAATCAATAATATATAATAGATAATAATATGCAAAATAATTATAATAGGAATAATAATAAATAATAATAATATAATAATAAATGAATGAATAATCACTAATAATAATAATAATAATGATTAATACTTAATAATAATAATATATAATATAATAATAATAAATACATAGATAATAATCAATGATAATAATAATATAACTATAATAATAATAATAATCATGAATAATAACAATAATAATAGAAATCAATAATGATAATCATCATCATCATAATCATAATCAATCAATCAAATTATAACATAAATAATAGAGTAATAATACTAATACATAATAAATAATAATAATAATAATACATAATATATAATAATAATAATAATGAATAATAATAATAATAAATCTAATAACAATCAATAATAATAGTAAAAAGATATTAATAATAATAATAATAAAATAATATAATAATAATAATAATATAAATAAAGTAAATCCGAACTAATCTAATAATCAACATCCAAATACATCACATCCCCACAAATAATAATAATAATAATAATAATAATAATATAAAATAATAATCAAATAATTAATGGTGATATAATAATAATAAATATAATAATAATAAAAATAATAATAATAAGGAATACCCACTCCCCATACCCAGGGTGGGCATATATATAGAAATAAGATAATATAAATAATCCAATAATAATATAATATAATAAATAATATGAGAAATAAATTATAGATGAATAATAATAAATATAATAATAATAATAATAATAAATAATAATGAATAAATAAATAATAATAATCATAATAATAATAATAATAATAATATAATAATAATACTAGAATAATAATAATACATAACAAAATAATGAATAATAATACAGAATTAATAATGATTATATATAATCACACTCACTATAAGTACATAAATGGATAATAATATGAATATAAATAAAATAATAATAATGAATAATAATAATAATAATATATATAATAATAATAATAATGAATATAATAATAATAAATTAAATAATAAATAATAAATAATAATAATAGTGAATCATAATAATAATATTTGATAATTGATAATAATAATAAAAATTGAATGGTAAGAGTTAATTAATATATTTTCTAACTTAAAAGACATATAATATATAATAATAAATAATAATAATAATATATAATAATAATAATAATATAGGGATAATAAGATATAATAATATATGAATAAAATAATTAATTACGTTCCATAATAATAATATGAATAATGATAATAGATAATAATAAATAATAATAAATAATAAATAATAGATAAAAATAGATATTTGTATAAAAATAAATGTGTAGTAAAAATTGGAAATAGAATTTAAAAATATAAGAGGAAGAAATAAAATAAAGAATAAAATAAAGAATAGAGAAAATTAATAAATAAATTAATGATAATAATAATAATAATAATATAATAATAATAAAGTAATAATGAATAATAATAGATAATAAATAATTAATAATAAATGAATAATAATAATAATAATAATAATAATAATAATAATAATAATAATAATAATATAATCATAATAATAAATAATAAAAGCCATAAATAATTCTAAATTACCTGTCACACGTAAGTTGTCGAAAAAGTAAATGAAGAGAAGAAAGAAGAAGGAAGAGAAGAAGAAGACGATGAAGAAGAACTAAACGCTGACCGAAGAAGAAGAAGAAGAAGAACAGGAAGAACAGAAACAAGAACATACAGAAAGAACAAGAAAGAAGAAGAACAAGAAGAAACAAGAAGAAGGAAGAAAGAAAAGAAAAGAAATGTACTAAAGAGAGGAAGAAGAAGAGAGAGAAAAAGAAAAGAAACGAAAAATAACAAGTCCAAAATAAGCACAAGAAAGAAAGATGAAGAAGAGTGAAGAAGAAAAAGAATGAAGAAGAGAAGAAGAAGAAGAAGATAGAAGAAAGAAGAAGAAGAAGGAAGAACAAAGAAGAAGAAGAAGAAAGAGGAGAAGCCCAAGACAGACAGCCAGAAGCAGAAGACAACAGATGAACGAAGACAGACAGAAGACAGAGACAGCAGCACAAGAAAAGAAGAGAAGAAGAAGAAGAGGAGAAAAGAAGAAGAAGAAGAAGTAAAGAAGAAGAAGAAGAAGAAAGAATAGAAGTAACATTAGAAGAAAGAAAGAGAAGAAGAGAAGAAGAAGAAGAAGAGAAGACGAAGAAGCAGAAGAAGAAGACGAAGAAGAAGAGAAGAAAGAAGAGAAAGAAGACGAAGAAAGAAAAGAAGAAGACGAAGAAGAGAAAAAGAGAGAAGAAGAAGAAGAAAGAAGAAGAGAGAAGAAGAAAACAGAAGGGAAAAGAAAAAGAAGAAGAGACAGAAAAAGACCATGAATGAGATGGAAAAATTAAGAATGTGAAGTTATGAAAAACTCTAAAGAAAAGAAAAAGAAGATCAATGTCTATTAGAAGAATCGCCACACGCAACGCACCACCCAGAGCCAAAATTACGAAGTCATATTGAGAATAGAGAAGAAGAAGAAGAAACCTACATCCTAGGATCACTACCACACCACATGTCTCTATCTATATAAATTTTGATCCCCTCATTCTAAGGGAGTCTTGGAACCTTGCTCTTCCTACAAAACGTAGGACCACCTTTCTCTCTCACCCTTGACGTAGACTATGTATGTACCTACTGTATTGCATCGTCAGCGCGGAGACACATCAGCTACAAGAAAGACCATCTCTACCACAAATAATAAGACTTTTTTAAGCGCCAAAATTCCTTTTGGAATTTTTAAAATTGAAAATTCAACTTTTTTATTTTCATTAAGAGTATATTATATACTATATATATATATATTCTATATATAGATATAATATATCTATATATTATATATAATATATATATATATTATAATAGGATATAACCAAGTAAATTATCATTACATAATTACTATATTATATATTACTATAATATAATATATATATCAACATACTTATATAATATTATATATATTATATATATCTTATATAAATACTGATATATATATATATATATACTATATAATATAATATATATATAACCTACCCCCCCCACTATACACCCTACCCCACCACTCACCTCACATATTATATATACATATATATATATCTATATATATACCCCCTCACTACACTCACTCAATACCTATATATATATATATATATATATATTATATTATTAAATATATATTAATATATACTCCTCTCTCACTCATACTACTACTATATGCTACACTATACTACTATATAATAATATAATATACCTACTCACCTCATACTCACCTACCCCTCACCACATATCACCCTACCCCATCTATATATTATATATATATATATATATAATATATAGTATTATATATATATTATATATATATATATATATCTATTAGTATATATATAAATATATTATTATATATATATTGTGTGGTATTGAGTCATAGAGGGTTGTGGTTCTAGTTTTTATTTTCCTCAATTTGGAGATTTATAACTATTGTATCACCTTCAAACTCGGAATTCTTGGTCTCGCCGGGCGAAGCCGAGATTTCATGCTGTTGCTTTCTCTGCAGGGGGTGCTGCTGAGTCTCTAAACTTGGCTATGGGTATAGCTAGGTATAAAGTAAGCAGACGACGTGCTTATGCGAAGGAATCAGATTCGGAGAATGAGTTGGATCAGGTGTAGGCTCATGATGCGGCTCATTGAGTCAGAGCCGGAGCCAGAGCCGGAGCCGGTGCTTGATGCAGAATCGGAGCCGGAGCTGGAACCTGAGGTGGATCCGAATCTTGAAATAAGCATATGAACAAGTGAGGTGTCTCCCCCTCTCTCTCACTTTTCTTTAAACGAACCATCACTAAATCAATCACCATTGACGAACCTGTCTTGACTTTAAGGTTTTCAAATTCCTATGGCGTGTCTAGGAGTTCCCGGGATGGGCACCCAGAAAAAAGAGAAAGAAAAAAAGCACAGTATACAAGAGGAGAAAAAAAGAATTGGAGAACGAGAAGGAGTTGGATCTACTCCAGAGCGGGGTCAGAATGGAGGATGAGTGTGAACTGAGAAAGAGTAGTGCGATGCCTGAATCTGAAACTTGCTTTTGAGTTGCATAATGTATATTACATCATAGCCTATCCAATGAAGTGTGGTGTGTCTGAATTCATTGGTATCTACATAATATTGATGCTATGTCGGTCATTAAATTTCGTTGTGTGTATATTTTATTGATGTGGGAATTTTAATAAACTCATGCAAAGTGTTCGGAATCTAGGATGGAATAGTAGTAGTAATGGTGGTCGTAATTTTGTCATCGTCATAATAGTAAGCAAAAATGAGTTTTATTATTTTGTTTAATGGGTAGCGTTGGCGAAATCTTTTCGCGCGAACGAACAAAAATATTCGCATTGAGTTATAGATGTGACGTTTATCTATAACGTAAAGAAATGTATTCATTTTTCTACATTTCACACGTGCAATTTTAATAAATAAATATATTTTCATTTAAACTGGTATGGTTGTTTATCTTAAAATAGGGATGAACCTTACGTAGACGAGATACCACAGTGACTGCCCGTCGTATTCCTGTGAAGACCTGCGGTAGTTTGTATTTCTTCTTTTGACTGCTACGAGCTCACACTTGGGTGGTATTGACAGGATGATAGGGGGAGTATTCCTTTTGACTTATGTCCACGCTCTTCAAATTTGCAATCCTATTTCCGAGCATGTTATGAACCGTACCTCACATCTGTAGGTAGTGAAGGGGGCACAAAGAGTATATATATATATATATATAATATATATATATAACCATAGGAAAATATAATATACTATATATATTATAATACTATATATAATCTAATATTATTATATCTATATCTATAATAATATATATATATATACCTATACTACTATAATACTATATATATATATATCTCATATATAATATATACACCCTACTTATAAATATACTATATATAGGTATATATATCAATATATATATTATATATATATATATATATATATATATTATTTTAACACCTACGGGAAATAAAACAAAGTTAAAATTTTTGAGCGAGGCTTTCGAAAGATCAAGCCATTTCCTCATTCAGGCTCACTTTATTAAAACTACTAAAACAAAAAGGGAAAAACAATATTTAACTTTGTTTTCTTTCCTGTTGTGTTAAATTAATTTATAAATACATCTTTAACTAAATCGTCACTGCTTTTGTTTTATCTCTTTATTAAAGAACTTTTAAAAACTCAATGCGCATGAACAAAATTTCGTAGACTTGAGAATGAATTTACTTACTACAAGTTCTATATACTCGTTTCCTATAATTTCTTTTTCAATTGAATAATTGAAACACTTCCTACATAAATAGATTGACATTTGGAAGTTGTTTTCTTATATTATAAAAAATCTTCGAAAATTAACTATTTCTATGATGGAATTTTTCTGAAATTTTACAATGTCGTAAGAAGAATAAATTTTTTTGTATTTCTTAAAGATGCTATTTAAAAACAAAGGCTTATTATAAATCTATATTTAATTCACACAACAAAAAATAAACTGACTCAAATTTTAAATCAACAATAGGTTTAGGTTGAATTTCATGAGGCAATAGTATTGTAAAGATACTTTCATTTCCTCTACAGATATCAATTATTCTTGCTTCTAAAATCAGGTGTCTGTTTTTTAATACTTTTCATTAGTAACTGAAGATCATTAGACCAAACAACATAAAAAGCTTAAAATTTTATTTAAAAAAAAATAAAAATTTTAATTGTATTGGAATTTTATTATTGTAGTGAAATATTAGTTTCATTCACCGTAGATATATTCACACTTAAATCCTTTCTTATATTTTATTAAAGTAAATTCTAAAGATCAATGATCAATATCATAAAACAGTTCTCATTTGTTTATGTAAATTATAGTAAGCAGAAGTAATTGTATTTAGCTAAAAAAAATATAAAATACCTGAATTATAAATATAATCCCTTTAAACAGAAAATGACTTAAAAGTTTATCGAAATACGTATTCCCTTGACATTTAAGACAATATTTCCCAGGCGTGGAAACATGGGGTCAAAAACGTGTAAATTATTTTTATCAGAAAAATTTTAATTCATTATTATTGCATGTATTTAAGCATACAATACTTTTGTTAGTGTGGCCAAATTAAGCAAATACCTTCTTTGTAAATTCTTATGCTAACGAAAGTAAATTTTAGTATTTTTTTTGTTTTATTATTTTCTAGTAGCCATTTACGATGCCACCAATAATATATTCATTTTTTTTCCATATCCGATTTTTTTTCCAAATTCTGGCACTCCTCCCCCTCCTCCTTCTCCTCTATTATGGTCAAAATTTCTTTTGAAAATATTCACATCTTTCCACCCATTTCATATTAAATTATTATTATCTCATTATTATTAGTTATTATTATTCATGTAATTATTATATTATTATTATTATTGATTATTATTTTATTATTAGATTACTTCACTTCACTTCACCTACATCTAATTATTATTATTATTATTATTATTCATAATTTTATTATTATTATCTATCGATATATTTTTATATTTTATTATTATTAATTAATCTCACTCAATTACCTTATTATTATTATTATTATTCAATTATTATTCATTATTATTATTATTATTACTTATTATTATTATTATTATTATTATTATTATTTTACTTATTATTACTTATCTATATATTACATATTATTATTATTATTATTTTATTATTAGTTATTAATATTATACTTATTATTTTAATTTAATCTATCTATTATATTATTATCTATTAATTAATTTATTATTATTATTTAATTAATTAATATGTTATTGTTATTATATATAATTCATCTACATCTATCATATATATCTCACAATCACTTATCTCCATTAACCAATTATTAAATAATCATCTATATATAATAACAAAAAATTATTATTATTTATTATATAAATAATAAATAATAAATAATATTAAATATAATTATTATTATAATATTGATATATACAAAAGATGAATATATACATATAAATAGATACTATATATATCTCGTTCTTATTTTAATCTGAATATTACAGATATGATTTTTGGATTATTAATTATTATTATTATTATATTGATTATTTTATTATTATTATTATTAACTATATCTATATCACATAGTAAGCCTCTATATATTAATTAATTATTATTATTATTGTAGAAATTCTTCCTTATTATTATTATTAATTATTATTATTATTATTACTATCAAATATATTAAATTATCATCACTATAATCATCTTTATTATTAAATTTATTATTATTATGGAATTATTATTATATATTATTCTTATTATATTATTATTATTACTCCTATTATTATTATTATTATTATTACTATATATTTTATTTTGGTATTATTCATAAATTTTATTATTATTATTACTTGATTATTATTATTATTATTATTGATTATTATTATTTCAATTAATTATTATTATATTCTTAGTATTGAAATTTAATAAATCCAATTATATTACCTACCACCTTACACACACATTCTCACTTCATTATTATTATTATTATTATTTTATTATCTCACTTTATTTGTTCATCTCATTAATTATTATTATTATTAATTTATTATTATTATTATTTTATTTTTTTTTTTATTATTGTTTATTAATTATTATTATTATTATTAGTTATTTATTATTTTATTATTTATTATTATATTTATTATTTTATTATTAATTATCTATTATTATTTTATTGATTCATATATTAAAACCAACACACAACCATCCTCATATATATCTATTATTATTATTATTATTGATTATTATTATTCATCTATTATTATTATCCTCAATTCATACCAATCTACATCTACAGTATCATATTATTATTATTATTATTATTTTATATTATTGTTAATTAATTATTGATTATTATTATTTATTAACATTATTATTATTATTTTCATTATCTATTATTCACTGAATTTATTATATATTCCCTCTACACTTAGTCATTTCTCGACATGCAATAACCACTCCCTAGGCTCATCACATGAAATAAAACAATAGGTGTGGTATTCTCAAGTTATTGTCTATTTTCATTAATATTTAAAAGACACTTAGTCTTCTTACTATCAACTTCTGCCTTTAAACACCATCTACAATCAGCACGCCACAACCGCCAGGTTCAAAAAGCTTCCTTTCCTCCCGAAGAATTGAGCTTGAATCCAGCAACCTTTCCAACCCATAAGTAATCGGTACTTAAATACTTTTAAAACTCTTAACTTCCAACTCACTCACTATACACATCTATTAGATGGCGACAGGTACGGACTAGACAAAATTACAAATATAAATAAGAGATAATGGCACACTCTCGCTCTCTTTTCTTAGTATCAGACCACAGCACCACCCACACACCAACAACAGGTATAATACCATACCCAACTATCAACTACCCCTACATCAATCGAACCACTCACCTCTAATTATATATTACTGTATATCTATTATATAATATATATATACTTATATATATATATAGTATACCTATAAACTATACTTCTACGTAATCACTAGTATATAGGATGATATAATATATATAGTATAGTATATTATGATAGTATTTGTCACTAACTATATAGTATATATATAGTACTTTAGGATAACTTATAATATATAGTAGTACCTAGTTATATATCCTCAACTAACACATCACTAATATATTACATCTAATATATACTAATATAATATAGCTAATATATATATATATATTAAAAAAGATCGGCGTTTAAATAAATCAGTTCGACAGTGTAAAATTTGCATTGGGCAATGCTCTTCGCTCGGCAGTTTCACTACAAATCGACAAAGTGGATATTTCTTTCAAAATAAAACATACCATTTATTTCTTCAATCAGAGGCACAATTTGTCAATTTATGAATAGCATTAGGAATTAAAACAGATATTTAGCTATTTCTGCATATTTATTCAAATAAATTTTAAAGAGTAAACTAAATCTTATAACATAATATATCACCACGTTGAAAATACGCCGTGATATTCGTAAGTATGTTAAAATGGGTGTGGTTTACCACCAAATAGATGAACTACAGCCTGTATAATACAGAATTACATGTTAACAGATGGCGTCTGCGCGCGTCTTGGTGTGAAGATAGTTTACTTCATGTCGATCATTGCTGTTGCTTTTGTTCACGTGCACCATTCGTCGATTGCGTTGACCATTACAATGCAGGAATTAGATGTCCAATTAATCATCAGTTCTATACCTAATAAGCTCGACAGCAGGGATAAACCACGCCATTTAACGAGGAGTCGCATGCCTAAGAGCATCAACTTTGAAAAAGGAAGGCCATAATATAAAATTTGTGACGAATGTGCTCGATGTGGATCATAAACGATCAGCATGATGATTAGCCTTTTCCGTGACACATGATAGCACTGAAGACATCACGGACAGGGCAAGAAAAGAGTAATTAATGA